>CAJQZJ010035412.1:1635518-1678294 GCA_907164525.1 Lophiomys imhausi | reverse complement strand
ATGATAGAGTGCTTACCTGGTATGCAGAGAGCCCTGGGTTTGCTCCCCCTACCGCATACAACTGGGATAGTGGCTCATGCCTGTAATCTCATCAGTTAGGAGGTAGAGGCAGGAGGATCAGAAATCCATCATCATCTTTGGCTACACAATGAGTTCTAGGCCAGTCTGGGTTATATGAGAGCCAGTATAAAACCAAACAAGAAAACAAAAGTTGTGGAACTGTACACCTATGATGTTTAGAAAAATTGAGTATATGTGTATAGTTTCTGTGCTGATCACGGGAAATGGTATAGTTAAGGGTTAGCAGTGTAGAGTTTGTGTTTGTCTGTTTGTTTCCAGACAGGGTTTCTCTGTGTAACAGAGCCCTGACCTGGACTTGCTTTGTATTCCAGACTGGCCTGGAACTTACAGAGATGTGCCTGCCTCCGATTCCAGAGTGCTGGGATTAAAGGCCTGCAGCACCACGCCCAGTGTAGGTTTTTTTTTTTTTTTTAAAGATGGAGTCTTACTAGGTATCCCAGGTTGGCTTTCAAGCAGAAATCATCATGCCAGGATCATAGGTATGTGCCACCATGCCTGGTTATTACTTAATTCTGCTAACGTGCTAGAATCAGATACTAATGAATTAAAATTTTGGCTGTTTCTTGTTAGTTGTTTTGAGTTTGGGAAATTTCTGTACTTCTTTGAACCTCAGTATACTTATTATAAGGTGTGGCTGATGATGTCTGTATTGCATGGTTTTTAGAAGAGTGTTTTTCAAGGTCGCTAGGTCTGAGGAGCTAGCTTCACACATGCCACACTAGTAAGCTACTTCTGAGCCCCATCCCTAGCCCTGTTTTACATGTATCGACATAGGGTCTCATTAAGTTGGCCAGTCTCCCCTTGAATGTGTACTATAGTTCTGGCAAGGCCCTGAACTTGCAATCCTCCTGCTTCAGCCTCCTGGATAACTAAGATTAGAGAGACCTGTACAACAAGGCCTGACTTATAAGGATTCTTCTTATTACTGCATTTATTTACATTTTCTTTTTTGTTATAATATATTTTGATTATAGGTAGATGCATGGTACATTCTACTGCTGGCTTTCTGGAGAGTGGTGAAGTCGTTTCTTCTTTCTACAGAAGGTTGTGTGGGAGAGGATGTGTTGATTTTTGAGTCAGGGAAATCTTATGTTCCTTATGTGTGGACTCGTAGTCCTCTCCATTGGAAAGCTGGCCTGGCTTGCAGGGAAGTTGCTCTGTTGGTCCTCAGAAATAACAGCAGTAATCAATGCATACCATATCCTGTATTACAGCCCTAACTAGCTGGCCTTTAGCACAGCGGTTCTCAGCCTGTGAGTCTTGACCCCTTTCGGGGTTGAATGATCCTTTCATAGGGATTGGCCTACGACCATGGGAAAACACAGATGTTGACATTATGATTCCTAACAGTAGCAAAGTTACAATTATGAAGTAACAATGAAAATAATTTTATGGTGGGGGGTGGTCACCAAACATGAGGAATTGTATTAAAGGCCCGCAGCATTAGGAAGGTTGAGGAGCACTTGCTGGTTTAACAGGATTTGGGCCATAGATACTCAGTGACTCTGGATCATGTAGCACTGCCACAGGAATGTGTGAGGCTGAGAAGAGGTGCCCTGGTGGGGATTTTAGAAAAGAAAAGTGCGAACACCCGTCCAGAGATAGATTCCTAGATAGCAAGTAAAGTGCTGTGAGGACTTTCTTCAGAAGTTCTCACCACAGCCATATGCATGTCCATTGTAAGAATGAGAAGAAACATACTGATGAGAGGTTGTGATACAATCTGTGTGTGAGATCTTACTTGAAGATTAACAGAGGTTTCTGGCTAAAGGTAAGAAATTCTGGGGAGAACTTTAGGCAGTCTCCTTAGTCGTTGTAAACTGTGACCTTCGGACACTTGGCCTGACTAAATAGTTTCATGTATTGAGTATGCTTCAGGCAGATTACTTTAACTCCCCCAAGTTACAACCTCCTATTAGTGGAGTGACTGAATATGTTCCTATTCTACACATCCAAGGAAATGGAATTAGTGTTACAGTCCCCTTCATGTATGTTCCTAGTGACTAAGGCCTCAAAGCAGTTGCAGCAACTCTACTAGGTCAGCCATCAGCTTTTTCTCTGCATACATCTTTTAAAAGTACATTTATTTGTATTATTTTATGTGTATGGGTGTCTTACCTGCATGTGTCTGTGCACCATGTGCATGCAGTGCTCCCAGAGGCCAGAAGAGGGCGACGATTCTTCCAAAACTGGGGTTTGTAACCCGTGAGAAGGGCAGTGAGTATAACCACTGAATCATCCATCCATCCCCTCTCTGTGCATCTTAAGGAAGTGTATACCGAATTACTTTTCATAGTACCGACATGTATGATGACTGGTCCTTAAACAGAAAGAAGTGAATGAATTCTTGGTGTAGGTCATCTTTTCCTATGCCCAATCTCCCCTCTGGAGTTACTTGCTGCTTGGTCTCAACTTCTGATGCTGAGCAGCAATTAAGTCTGTTGCCTCATAGGCTTCGGGACGCACTTCAAAATTGATGATTTGGGACTTTCATTTTCCTAGCCAGTGCTGTTAGACTTCCAGAATATTAACTAATCACCATACATTGTAGAATAAGACTAATACTGGTTTGTGATGGTGGATACTAGGGAAGCAGAGACAGTTTAAGGCCAACCTGGGCAACTTGCTGAATCTTTTTCTAAGTAAGTTGATATAACTTGGTGGCATAGGGCTTGGCTAGCCAAAGGAGCAAACACAACCTAACACCATCTTGCAGTGTGCCTACTGCAAGTGTTTCAAAACACTATCTTTATGATTAAAAGGAAAAATGATTTTCAATGACAACACTAGCTCCTGCTAATGAAAGAATGGCTACCGTGCTGAGTACATCAGCCATAGACAGGATGAGTTACTTTCCTCTAACCTTCTGGACATTTCTTTGTTGGTTTCTAATGTTAACGATAGCCTTTTCCTGATTGCAGAAGTGCACGTATTGTAAAGAGAATTGCAGCAAGTCAGAAATGGAAAAAATAGAAAGTGAAAACCCTCCGTCGTCCCACCTGCCAGGAATAATCATTAGTAACAGCTAGCACTTATTCTGGTAGGGCTTTATCTTTACATATTAAAAAAAAAAGTGGCATGGCTCCTTGTTATCTGAAACTTTCCCCTTTGCTAATAGAGTTGGAATGTTTTCCATGCCAGTGACAACAAATAGTTTATTTTTTTTAACAGCGGCATAGTTACCCTTGTGTGGAAAGAAAGGTAAGAGATTTTGAAGAGCTAGCTTGAAGAAGGGAAGATAGGTGAATTATGAACTAGACAGAAAGACTGATAACTGCTGTTGAGTGTGAACAGAGGCACCATACTGTCTGGTTTCCACCACTGGCTCCTGTAACTTACCAAATGGTTGCCACGGGCTCAAGAGGCCCCATGAGGATGCAGGTGGGGGAAGGAGAGACATTTTATGCAGTGGTATAGCTACAGGTAAGTTGCTATGTTTCTGTAAGCCACCTTGGTTAAACTCACTGAGTCACAAAGAAAGAAGAAAAAAAAGAAAAAGTAGATATTAAATCAGAAAAGAAAGGAACTTGCTGGGAAAAGGAAGGGAATTTAGTGGGAGGGGCCAAGAGATGGTAGTAGGGCTTGCATATGGTGAAAATACATTATAAGCATATGTGAAATTATCATAATGAAGCTCATTGTGGATAATTAATATATGCTAATAAAAATCTTTAAAAATCAGTTAATACTGTTAAGAGTTACAGGAAAGCTCTTAAAACTACTCAGGGATAATTAAGAGGAAAGACTGCATATCAAGTGCACATCAAATTCTTTTAGGGTTCTTATGTAGGCCATATTGGTTTTAAACTCACCCTATGCAGCCAAGGATGACCTTGAATTTCTGAGGATCCTGCTTTTACCTCTGAAGAATGTTGGGATTCCAAGTATTCACTACCATGACCAGTTTTTTACATGCTGGGAACTAAACCCAGGTTTCCAATCTAAAATGACTACAAGTAGAGATTTTCTTGTTCGGTTCTGATTGGATTGTTTCTGTGTTGTGGGCAGTTGTCACTAGTAAAGCTACTGTTGAGTCTCTTTGAGAGTGGCTTTTACTAGTGTGACCCCAGGGAGTTGATGGGAGAAAAGAAGGTTGTCTGGGGGAGGGGCGAACCAAGACGTGGTAGGAGTATGGACAGCTAGCTACTCTTAGGTGCCTGTGAACATAGCGTGCTTTCCTCTCTGGCATGTGTCCCTCCTGGGAGTGAAGGTAACCCTAAGAGACACAGGAGCCTTTCCCATAGCTGCCTAGTTCTGAGGCGAGATTCCTATGGAATACCTGCATTCTCACCACAGATCTGTCCTTTCTGAAGACAGCTTGCTCTGGATTCCATTTTCTCACAATAAAAGTAGTCAGATGAGATCCAAGCCCCTTCCTCTCCTACCATTGGATGGAGCCAACAGCAGTCAGGTACCAGTTGGGGCTCACATGAAGTGCTGACGACATTGAAGGTATTGCAGGGAAGAGTGGAAAAACACAGGAACTTGATTAGTTCTCTCCAGCTTAGTACTGATGCTCGGAGCTGTGAGGCCTTGTTCCTGGCAAAACAGCGCGAATGAAACCAGGCAGGGATCCTGACTGTTCATTTATCACCTCACAGCTCCCCACCAACAGGGGGCCTTCTTTATCTCATTTAACCTCTCAGCCAAGGAGGATTTGCCTTTCACATCTTCCTCTTCTCAGCCAAGTCTTGATTATTCGTGTATTAGAGAAAAGCATTAATGTGAATTATAGAAGACCTGTCCACCTTGGCCTCTCTTCCCTGTCACAGCAGCATTGAGCCCTGGAACTGGAAACAGAAATGGGGACATCTAGAGAGAGGTAAGAGGCTGAGACAAGTTGGGGGTGGGGGATGCAACTTCATATTTTTAACAAGTTTTCTTTTTTTATTCCTTCTTTTGAAACGTTCCCTGTTGAACTTGTTTTTCTGGTGTCTAATAGGAGATAGCATGAACATCTGACTCTTAGCAAGTATTCTCGGTTCCAGATTCGGGCCTTGGCTGGCTAAGACACCCATACTGGTGCTTGTCAGTGTATAGCCTTTGACTCTTTGGCTTCAGAGTCTCTCTGGGTGTTTGTTAAAAATGCTGATTCCCGAATACTACTGCAGACCTGATGAGGCCAGATCCCAGGGAGAAGGAAGGGAGGCTGATCTACGAATACAGTTATTTATGTATTTATTGAAAAAAGATTTCACTCTTGAGTCCACCTTGGCCTGGAATGCAACCTTCAGCTTGTTATCAATCCACTTGCCTTAGCCTCCTGAGTTCTGGGGTAGCAGGCACAGGTCTCTATGCTTGGGCATGAATATGGATTTTAATCCACTCTTCTCCAGGTGACAATTATGCACACTCGCTTTTGAGAAGAACCACTATGCAATCATCTGAGGAGGGTGGTTCTGGGAAATGAAGGATAATACCTCTGTATCATTTACTACTAGTATTGGGAGTGGGGAGGAAAAAAATGGCATTATAGGTGCCTGGGGGGATAGCTAAGGGATCTTTATTGAAAGGAAAGTGGAAAAGAATAGAGCATCCCCTGGGTAAGATAAGATGGTACACGGCGCCCTCATCTCTGCTTAATTAATGCTTGGATAATTGAGAGCTGATTGGACAAGGGCACAGGAAAACTGTATAAGTTAACGGACTTGGCTATCATCCATGCTGCCTTCAAAGTTCTATTTTGGGGAGCTTGGCTTTGTTTAGAGTAAAAGCAGCCAGTCACCCTTAACATTTGGGGGGAGTGATGGCAATTCACATATATAGTAGAGACTAAATAATACCATTTAGTGGTCATGTCCTACAAACCAACATGAGGATATAGTGTTTGTAGGATTCTGTTTTTTCTTCTCTCTCTCTCTCTCTCTCTCTCTCTCTCTCTCTCCAAAATAAGGTTTCTCTGTTTTTCCCTGACTATCTTGGCACTCACTCTTTAGATCAGGCTGGCCTCGAACTCAGAGATCTGCCTGCCTCTGCCTCTCCAGTGCTGAGATCAAAGGTGTGCATCACCAAGTCCAGCTTCAGTCTTTGTTTGTTTGTTTGTTTTTTTTTTTCGAGACAGGGATTCTTTGTGTAGCCCTGACTGTCCAGGACTCGCTTTGTAGACCAGGCTAGCCTCAAGCTCAGAGAGATCCACCTGCCTCTCCCTCCCCAGTGCTGGGATTGAAGGTGTGCCCCACCATGCCTGGCTTGCTTCAGTCTTTTTTTAATACAGTCTTTGTGGAGCAAATTGAGGTCCTGTGTTTCATTGCTTTCCAGGCATTCTCCAACAACTGTTGAATGGATTTGTTTCCAAAAGCTTCTTTGGAAGTCTGTTTAGAATTCAGATTGTGTTTTCCCATGGACACAATATTCTTCTGGTGCGGCAGGTTCCCAGAGCAGCGTGCAAAAGCCTAGTTAATGTGGAGCAAAGTCCAAGGACAGACTTCCCTCACCTAAATAGAAGTTCTAAATGAGTTTTAAATGGAGGAAAGAGCCAGTGTTCAGCCCTTTGATCTTAGGCACATGCCCTAGTTTCATTCTCAGCAGAATCATAGGACTTTGTTGGTAGAAGGGACAATTCCAACTTGTTCACATAGCCTCTCAGTTTTGTGTGACCTGGCAGCTGCTCACCTCTCCAGTATCACATCTTACTATAGTTCCTTGGCATTGCTTGGTGTCTAGGCAAAAAGACTACTTTGTATTCCCTTAGTGTGTTTTTATAACTTCTGGACCATTAAGTTAAGCTTTTATCTACTCTCTGTTCCCTTCCTGGAACCTTTCCTTTCCTGCTCTCTAAAGAGTGCCTGTGTTTCAGACTTTCAAAACTGACCACAGGTTTGTGGGTTTTCTTTTCTTTGCTCTTTTTTTTTTGCTTTGTTTTGTCTTTTGCTTGCTTATTTCTTTTTTATTGTAGTGTGTTTTGCATGCTTTGGGTAATTTCTTTTAAACTGAATATTCTCCAAAAGCAGATACCTTTTCTGTTACTTGCTTCACTCTCCCTGCAACTTAGTATGGAGTTCGGCAGCTAACTCTATGGTAGGCAAACAAATGATGTTAGTAAGAACTTATTCTGGCATTTGAACTTGATTCCCAGCTATTGCATTTTCTTCCAGAGTTGCATGTCTTCATAAATAAAGCCTAAACATACTGGAGCCAACTCATTGACATGTGGATGTTTCAGGTAGTCTCAAACACTTGGCTGGCTCGGGTTGTTATTGGTAATGGGAGGTGCAAACAGGAAAATGCAGTACTGTAAAAAGTGTCTCCTGACATTCTGATTTGGTTTAGTTAATATTGATCCTAGAGGAGAGCTAAAAAAGAGTAGCTCAACCAAGGCATTGTTTACAGTCTACACACAGCAGGTGCTCTTTTATTATTCTAGGATATTATGTCTCTGGAGAGAATAAAACATTACTTCATGCTTAGTGTATATATCCTACATTATGTTGACAACAGCATTTAGAGTTTATTTTACCCATTTTGCACTTAATAAACATGTGGTTTGAAAAACCTTATTTACTCATATGAATAATAGTAGTGCTTTCATGTAGGTCTTATAGAGGTAAGAAAATGCCTTAGGGCACTTACCTCAACTATTAAAACATACATAATACATTTTGATCATCCATGATATGAAAAGATGAGATGTGAAACTTTCTGAGTGCTGATAAGATGCTCAAAACATTTGAGATTTACTGTTCACCTGGCGGCACATATTCTAAAATTGGAATGATAGAAAATCAGCTTGGTTGTCAACCAGTGATGACAGGTGGGCTGGCGAGATGGCTCAGTGAGTGAAGGTGCTTGCTGTGGAATATGCAAGCCTGGTGACCCGAGTTCAATCCCTGGAAGCCATATAAAGGTGGAAGGAGAGAACCTACACACACACACACACACACACAGACATACAAATTAGTAAAATATTGAAAAAGGGTGCTAGGCAAATCAGTGATGAATTCTATGTTTTAAATTCTTTTTGTAAAGAATTGGAAGAGGAGATATACCAACACAAATAAATAATGTTTAAGGAGATAAAAAAATCATTGTCATGGCTTCATCATTGCATACTGTATACACATATTGAATTACCATATTCTACTTCCTGAATATGTACATTTAAAATAATGGTGAGTAAGGAAGACAAATCTACATGAAGAAAAAAATGTTTTCAGCTGCATGTGGTGGCGCACACCTTTAATTCCAACACTCCTCCTGAGGCAAAGGCAGGTGGATCTCTGGGTTTTAGGTTAGCCTGGTCTACATAGGAGTTCCAGGCCAGCCAAGAGTTGCATAGTGAGGCACTATCTGAAACAAAGAAAAAAGAAAAAAAAGAAGGTTACAAAATTTGGGGCATTTTGAATATCTTCTCTCCAAGACTGAGGCTTCTTTCTTTCTCAGTGTGAGGGCACTGGGCTACGTCCTTACTAAGGAGTGGTGGACAGTGATTGCAAGTTTAGAATTAGGGATGCTTATCCACTAAAGTCTCTGCAATTATTCCAGAATTTGAAAAAAAAATCGGATATCTGAACTATTTGTAGTTCCTCACATTTTAGATATGGCATACTCACCCTGTGCCTTGAATGCTTGCTGCCAAATGCTGTTTGTTTTCTCACTGTAGATCTTCAGGGTTTGCCCTGTGCAGAATAGAATTTATCAGTAGACAGCATGAAGCCTAATGGATGGCCTATGCAGAGTGCAAAGGCATTTTATAAGGAAGACCCATTTGAAGAGAGGAAATACCAGCAGCCCCTGGAAGAAAAAGAGAGGGCCATGTTGTGGGTGTAGGCTTGAGATTGAGAAGTGGCCTCCTGTGGCTGATTTGTGGCTGCTTGGGGGGAATGGCATCGTTCACTTCACCAGGTTTATGGTAGGATCCACACCAGGAATTTCACACCATGCTGCCTTTTTTTCCCTGTAGTGAAGAAACTATTTGGCATTGATATAAAGACAATGCTGATAAGTCCCAAAGCCAACTTTAAGGGCTTGTGAGAGCCAGCATCCTTCTCTCTGGCCTCACAAATTCCTTCATGGCTGGCTAGCCAAAAGCATAATAAAGGAGAGAAGCGGCAATGGCTACAGCTGGGCCTAGGTAGCAGCCCATACCTGGGTGCATCTTCAGACCAGCAGCAGTTTGCTCTACCACAGACTTGCTTCTATGTCCCTTCTTCAATGGCACCCTGAAGAAACTCTCATGTGTCAGCCTGCATTGAAGGAACAGACAATACTAAAGGAATTTCTGTGGTGGCTGCCAAACCACCAAATTTGGGTCCGTTTGCATCCGTCTCACTTTCTCCTCAAAACACTGCAAAATGCGCTCTGGTGTTGGGTCCAATGTGAAGCTACCTGTTGTGAAGCAAATGTGGCAAGTGCTGAAATTTGAGGTAGTTTTCAGAAGGACCCCTTCTGATACAGAACGGCCTTTTCCTTTTTTTTTTTCTTTTTCATTTGCACCTCATCACATTTTGTCCAATTTCAGCCCCTTGCTGCTGGAATTTTCCTTTTGAGGTCTGCTTTCTAGAATAGTCCCTGCCTGGAAAAAAAAAAAAAGGAAAGAAAGGAAGGAAAGAAGAAGAAAAGGCTGTCTCCCCAGCTTTCAATTTGCAGCACCCCCAGCTCTTTATCTACCTTGGTAAGGAACAGGGCCCAAGCACATGTGGATTTCATGTTTCATTGTCATCTTGCTTCACAATTGGGTCAGATGCATGAGGGGAAGAGTGAGTAGGATTGAGGGGTAAACGCATGTTTAGCAACCTCCAGAAGAGCTAACATTCTTATTTTTAAAAATAAGTTCTGTTAGGAAGAAAACAGAGGTTTAAGGTTTTTAACGAGCTAATTCCAGTTGCTTTAAGCCCGTACAGCATCTGTGCCGACATACAGTTTGCACGGTGGAACAGAGTTTGCTCTGCTAACAGTGGAGTGCTTTCTCTCACAGAACCCCTTTGTTCTCTGGTTTGCTTTCTATTTTCCTGTAACTGTTTTTATATTTCTTTTATTTTCTATTTCCATTGGTTGCAGATCATGGAAGATCCTGTGTTTGTGCTCCTAACTGATAGTCTTGATTACAGACCTGACTTTGACAGAAATGTTTTGCTTAAAGAAGGTGTTTTTTTTAAGTTAACTTTTTTCATTTTTATTTATTCCTTGAGAATTTTTGCACATTGTATTTTGATCATATTCAACCCCTCCACCAACTCCTCCTATATCTAACCCCACTTCTTTACTTATCTATCCAACTTTGTGTCCTCTTGTTTTTTATAATCTACCAAATACAGTTTATGTTGCCAATATGCATATGTATACACATACATATATATATGTATACGCACACATATATGCATACACACATATGTATATACACACACACATACTTCTTAGATGTTTGGCCTTCCATTGGAGCGTGCTTGATTTACAAGCTGACTCTCTTCTAGTAACTATCGGTAGGTCCTCCTCTAACATCGGGACTTCATGCCCATCTCTTCTCTCCAAGACTGAGGCTTCTTTCTTTCTCTGAAGGCCCAGGGTTACTTCCTCACTAAGGGGTGATGGAACAGTGATCCCAAAACAGAAGTCACTGTGGGCACTTTCATACTGATATCAGGCCCCGCTGATAAAGAAGGATGTTGAGGCATGAATCCAGGAGTTGCTGGGGTTTTTTTGTTTGTTTGTTTTTTTTGAGACAGAGTTTCTCTATGTATCCATGGCAATCTGGGGCTTGCTTTGTAGACCAGGCTGGCCTTGAACTCACAGAGATTCTTCTGCCTCTGCCTCCCAGGTGCTGGGGTTAAAGGCATGCACCACCATGCCTGGCTCAAGTTGTTGTTTTTAAATTAAACTCCTGAGATAATTCTCATGAGGATTTATAGGACCACTAAGTTACATGGCTAAGTCTAGCAGCTGGGTTCCAGGCAGTTTGAGTCATGTAGAAGTACAAACACCTTTATCTATTTGTTTATTTTTCCAGACCACAGCTCACTGTAGCCCAGGTTGGCCTCCAGGTCGGTTTCATGTCTCAGCCTCCTGGGATCACAATTATGAGCCACCATGCCTGACTACTCAGTGACCATTTCTGTACCTTAGTGTTACCAACCAAGCAGAAAAGACACATAAAGCTTGACAAGTTACAGTGGTGCAGTGTGAGCTGGCGTCTATACTAGTGCATCTGCAGAGAGGCAACTCTGATTTCATAACATGCAGGTACTCAGCAGCCATGGCATCTGGGCTCTAACAGCACTTTATCACAGTGTCAGGGATTAAAAGAAAAATTCCCAGTTGCTTGAAAGAGAGTACTTCTTGGAATGGTTTGCCCAGAACTTTCTAGGTTTTTGAACCTGTCCCACCTTCCACTCAACTCTCTTCTCATGTCCTCAATGCCATAGTTTTATTTTTAGGTAGGTTTTTTTTTTTGGTTTTGGTTTTGGAGACAGGATTTCTCTGTGTAGCCTTGACTCTCCTGGAACTCACTCTGTAGACCAGGTTGGCCTTGAACTCACAGAGCTCTACCTGCCTCTCTCTCCCTAGTGCTGAGATTAAAGGTGTGTGCCACCAAGCCCAGCCATTACATACAGTTCTAAACTGCCTGTGGATGCTGGGATTGGAACCAGGGTCCTTTAGAAGAGCAGTCAGTGTTGTTAACTGCTGAGTCATCTCCCCAGCCCTGTTTTTTTTTTTTTTTAAGGTAGGCTTCCCACGTAGTCTGAGTTTGACTCATCCTTCTCCTGCCTAAGGTTCCTGGTGGCTGAGATATAAAAATATACAGACACACAGCCAGCTCTGTTTGAGCTCTAAATAGAGAAGATCCATGTTACCTGGTATACTTCTCATTGGCTGGTGATAGTTTAAAGATTCAAACTATTTAAGGGAAAGAGGCTAGGACACACAATTCCCTGTATTGCCTGATCACTAACTTGCTAGTTCATTTCCCTAGAAATCACCATTACTGGTTTCTTGGAAATCTTGACAAATACCAGATGCAATAGAAAAATAAAGTGTCAGATGTTTTAGAGTGCTTTTGGATTAGGTCTATCCATTTAATATGTAGATACATGTTTATTCCACTGATTATTCAGCAAGTATCAGATGAGCATTTTGTATGATACAGATGATCTGGATGTATGTGAGAAGCACACACAACTTGCCCTCCAAGAGACTAGGGTTGTTTTACAAAAAGGCAGTTACCTAAGTTAGAAATAGTGATGGATGTTGTGGAAGAATAATTTCCATGCTTCATTTCTGCAGTAGTAATTGATGGAGTTCTTTTTCATCCCTGGCTGCTTGTGTCTCCCCTCCTTGTGTGTGTGTGTGTGTGTGTGTGTGTGTGTGTGGTGTGCACATGAGTGTAGGTGTTTGTGCGGTCCAGCAGAGGGCATCAGATCCCCTGGAGTATCAGGCTGCTGTGTCCCACCTGATACAGATGTTAGGAATTGAACCTGGGTCTTCTGTGAAAGCAGTAAAGTATTTTTAAATAACAATTGAGCCATCTCTCCAGCCCCATGATAGGTGTTTTTATTCCTGTTTTATCTTAATGCCTTTTCCCCCCAGTGTTGGGAACCAAACACAGCCTTACAGATTCTAGGGAAGTGATCTACCACTGATCAAAATCCCAAAATACATGCTAGGCATGGTGGCTCATGCCTTTAATCCCAGCTGTCGGGAGGCAGAGGCAGATGGATTTCTGTGAGTTTGAGGCCAGCCTTGTCTACAAAGTGAGTCCAGGACAGCCAGGGCTCTGTTACACAGAGGAACCCTGTCTTGAGAAACAAACAAACAAGTTCCAAAACCGTTATTCCTATTTTAAAAGATAAAAACTGTTGGGCCTCCGGTTTGGGAATGGGACTTAGTTGGTATGGTGCTTGCTTAGAATGCACAAAACCTGGGTCCCAAATCCAGCATGTTATAATCCAGGTGTGGTGGCACACATCTGTAACCCCAACAGTTGGGAGGTGGGGGCAGCAGGATTAAAAATTCAAAGATTCAAGATCATCCTTAGCTATAAATGGAGTGTGAGGCTAATCTGAAATACATGAGGCCTTGTTTCAAAAAGAAAAGTAAAGAAAAGAAGAAGAAATAAATAATGGAAAAAGAAGAGGAAGAGCCTAAAGATGTGGGAAAACCTCTTTGTCTGCACATTTTCTTTTCCTACCCGACACCTCCTGCTAAAAAGCAAAAGCAAAAACAAAACAAAAATATTGCCTTCGCAATGTTGCTCATAATAATAGCTAGATCCTTGTTGGCAGAACTCTGAAAACATACTGGTTTGTGTGACTGTGACCATGACCCAGTTGGTCACCTTCCTGCAGAGGTGGTGTAGCTTTGGTTACTTTGGAACTCTCTTGAAGTTCCAAGGCAACCAGGTTGTTTTGTTCTAAATCTTTTTTCTGGGATTGAGGTCCAGGCATCAGTGTGATACTTCTCAAGTGGGTCAGACTCCCTATACTTCCTGGAAGATCCGGTCCTTCATCCTCTTTCAGATTGCATTCCTGGCTGTACTCTGTCAGTGGTGTCCTGGGGTGCCTCTTCTTGCCTGACAATATTGCAGACACTGCAGAGAATGCAACAAATTACTTTGTGGTGGAGGCAGGAAGTAGTGATGGCTATAAACATGACCTTTGCAATTAGGTAGTTCTGGGGACAAGGTCTGGGTCTTTTCAGACACGGTGTTGTGTAGCTGGGGAAGACCCAAGGATGACCTGAGGAGCCAAGGATGACCTAGAACTTCTACTCTTAGTCCCTCCATAAGATAACACAATAGCTTCACAAGTTCAGGTGCATCAGAACTCACAACCTGTACATCTAAGAGGAAAGGAGCATTTTATTTCCTGCTGATAGGAAAGTACAGCTTCCAAAGATGCTGTGCTATCCTCCATCACAGAAAATGAGGAATTAATGATTTTGGGGAGAGTACATTCCTCCATATGCACAGTTTAATACTTCTGAGCATGCTGATTTAAGGTCATCTCATTCAAGAAGAAAATCATGGCAAGAAAGAACTCCCCCATAGACACTGAAGTGATGTTGTAGAGGTGGTGGTCACATCTGGCTTCCATCATTAGTCATTGACAATTGAAGTGGGCTAGGAGGGAGAAGACAAAGCCTGTGCCAGCCAGACTTCTGGAAGAGCTGAACCAGAGAGGCCCTAGCTGACAAACCCTAATGCCTAAGGCTCCTCCTCCCAGCTTGTGTGCACTCCAGGTAATCAGAAACAATGGAAAGCGAACCCTTGAAGAAGAATTAAAGTAGATCTCCTCTACTTTTATGCCTACTAATGCCTCCATCTCCCAAATTCTGGGGTTACAGATTACAGGTGTGCAATACCACACCCTATTTGTGTGTTTCACCTTAGCACCTGAGCTATTATATACACGGCAAAAGATCTGGCTCTTTGGCTCTGTAATGGTGTGACCTTAGGGAAGTTACTGTGCAATAGCTCAGTTTTCCTCTATGTCTACTGGGGTGGGGTGGGGTGGGGCGAGGGGGCAGATATCGCTTAGGTAACAGGATTGCTATGAGTAATACATGAAACAGCACATGTTACATTCTAGCTCTCATGTCAGGCACAAATAAAGTGCTTGATTATGAATAGTTGCTGCTGCTGTTATTAACGATAACCTGACAGTAGCAAACGTATCAATGTTGTTTTTTCTTAACATGCAGTTTCTCAGTTTTAGTCACCTCATCGATTGTAATCCAAAAATATTAATTAAAAACTCCAGAAATAAATAATTCATACCTTTTAAATTGTGTACCATTCTGAGGGGCTAGGTGCTTTTTGCCCTCTAGTGCCCAGGACACAAATAATCCCTTTGTCCAGTTATGTATGCTATCTGCTAGATAGTCATTTATTAGCCATCTCAGTTATCAGATTGAATGTGACAGTGTCTTGCATGTGAGAGATCCCATTTCTCTGTTTATTGTATTATTTTTTTGTTTGTGTTTTTTATGTTTATTGTATTATGATAATCACTATTTCATTGTTGTCTTCGATTTGTTACTGTGTCTCACTTTTGAATTAAAATCTGTCATAAGCTTCTGGATATAGGGGAAAAACACCATCATCTCTCTAGGTACTTGGCAGTTTCAAGTCGCTGGGGAGGTCTTAGAATGTGTTTCTTGTGATGAACTGAGAACTGCTTTTGTGGACAGTACCGACAGGAACCAATGGATTTGGGAAAAAGAAGGAGAAATTTGGGTGGGTATGCAAAAAACAATTCCAAGAGGAATTGGGACGAAATATGAAAGGTGGAGAAGATATGAAAGTGGGGATCTGAAGTGATCTGTAGTGCGGACAATGACTAACATGATTTGACATCCACCAGGCTGTCAGTCATGAGCATTATCTCCAGCCCTTTATGACTGTCTGTTTCAAGAATCCCCTATCATTATATGCAACTCGGAAGAGTGAAGTTGATTCTTCCAGCTGAACTTGAGGGTCTCTGTGCTTTGGTGGACTTGACATAAGTCCTAACTCTGAAAATTGGTTTGTGGGTTTAGAGTGGCATTTTTATCACCTCACTCAGGGGCTGAGCAATAAACCCTATGGCCGATAGATGGGTTGATGATGAGACAGATCTGCGTAGAGACAGTAAAACTGGCTTAGTCATTTCTAATGGCAAGATTCCTGAAGCCTAATTTCACAGTAGCTTGTTTTCTCATCTCAAATCCCTTATATAGCTCCATGGGAAAGTCCATTAAGTGACAGGTAGGCCATAAAGAATTGTCCCTTTTTGTTTGTCAATTATACCTTTGTTGTATGACCTGAATGTGTTTTGCTTTCTCCATTGCTGCAGATACATCAGTAATAATTTTGGGGAGTCTTTGTTTTCTGGTTACATGTATAAACTGTGTACTGTTTATATATTCTTCTAGAGTTTCTCTGCCATGTCTTTTCTGTTTTTGAAACAAGATTTCATTGTGTTGTCTAAGCCAGCAGATCTCCATGTGTAGGCCAGCCTGGTCTGGTGATCCTGATGTTCTTATCTCAGCCTCCTGAGTGCTGAGATCATAGGTTTGTATCACAACATCTGGTGTATCTCTGTGATAACTTTGGAAATAATATTGTTATATTCATGTTTTTTCCTGAAATGCTTTTTTTGGCTTTATTCTCAAATTCCAGGTGCATTTCCATGAAAGGCCTCCACAAACAGCTGTGTACTGCACAACCCTAGGAGAGGGCGCCATTCACATAGATTATAATTGAATGGCGCCACTAGGGTTGTGCAGTGTGCAACTCACACAACTATACTCGACGGTCCTGGCATAAGGAACTAATTTACTATTGCTGTCTTCATCGAGGGTGTGATTTGGAGGAGAAATAGCGGTGGTATAATTTGGAAGTATTCCCAAGGGGTATGAAAAAGAAAGCTGCTGCTGTAACCAGGAACAGAAAAAGAAGATGTAAAGTGGTGGTGGTGGTGGTGGTGGCGGTGGTGGGGTCATTATTCTCTCTCAGAGGCAATATTACATAGGAGGTATATTTACCTTTATTTATGTAGCAAACGATGTTTTAGAGTCTACTATATAAGAGTTGAA
The DNA here is from genome assembly GCA_907164525.1 of Lophiomys imhausi. Classification (NCBI taxonomy): domain Eukaryota; kingdom Metazoa; phylum Chordata; class Mammalia; order Rodentia; family Muridae; genus Lophiomys; species Lophiomys imhausi. The sequence continues at coordinate 1,661,707 of CAJQZJ010035412.1, read as the reverse complement.
GACTGGGGAAGGGATTGCATAACAGAGCTTTGGCATTGGGCTAGTGAGAGCAGCTGGATAGAAACTTATAAAGATAAGTAAGGGGGAGAGAACTCCCCTGGGGGTGGAGTGGAGGGAAACATGGAGGTTGGGGGTAAATAGGTAATGGTGAATGATTTATCTTGGCTGTATAGAAATACATGAGAAGGGGGTAATGGGGAGCAGTAACTGTTGTAGAGGATCAAGTGATGAAGGGGTAGCTTGATTGTTAAATGGAAGCCTTTGTCTTTATTCACCAACTAATAAGCAGCTCTTCAAAGTTTGTGGGTTTTTTTTTTTTTTTTGGTTTTTCGAGACAGGGTTTCTCTGTGTTTCCTTGGCTGTCCTGGACTCACTTTGTAGACCAGGCTGGCCTCGAACTCACAGTGATCCGCCTGCCTCTGCCTTCCAAGTGCTGGGATTAAAGGCGTGCGCCACCACCGCCCGGCAAGTTTGTGGGTTTTAAAAGCAGCTTTATTGAGATATATTCACACACTCCGTAATTCATTCATTTAAAGCTTATCTTTGAGGACTTGTGGTGGTGTATATGTGCAATCTCAACACTTGGAAGGCTGAAGCATCAGAATTGAGAGTTCACTGCTTACCTGGGCTACAGTAATGAGACGCTGTCTCAAGTAGAAATAAATGAATGAGTAGCTAAATAAAGTACACAATTGAATGGTTTTCAATATAGTCATACGAATATGTAACCATCACTGGAGTGAGGTTTAGAACATTTTCATTAACTCTCCAAAGAAATTCCATGCCATTAGCTCTCAACCCCTACCTGTCCTTCCTGAACCACCTGCAAAGCACTCAGAGATACTTTTTATCTATAGATTTGCCTGTTTTTGACATGTCATATGAATAAAGTTATAACATGTCTTTTTGTGTGGCCCTTTTCACTGTGTATGTGTGTGTCTGTAGTTACATGGTTTTTCTTTTAGCAGTGCTGAGGATCAAAATTCTTCTCATTCATGCTAAGTAAAGGGCTCTTTCAGTGAGCCCCATTCTCAGATGTGATATGCCATCGTTAAGGTTCATTCATGTTGTAGCATACATGTTGATACTTCATTGCTTTTAAGCCAATGTAATATTGCCTGGTATATTTTGTGTATCTTTTTATTCAGTGGTGAGCATTGTAATCAATCTTCCCTTTTGGCTGTTATGAATAATGATATTTCAACCTCAATGCATTAGCTTTTGGGTGGGCATATGTTCTCATTTCTCTTGGCTGTACAAGTAGGATTGGGGGCTGGTAAAGTGGTTCAGAGGTTAAGAGCACTGGCTGTTCTTCCAGGGGACCCAGGTTCAAATCCTAGCACTCACTTGGAGGCTCATAACCATCTGTAACTATAGTTCCTGGGGATCTGATCCTGCCTTCTGACCTCTTTGATCATCACACGTGCGTGTGGTGCCCAGAAATACATGTAAGCAAAACACCCATACACATAGAAAAGTAGATTAGAATTAAGAAAGAAGTAGAATTGCTGGGGTATTTATATGATAAGCATGTTTAAATGGCCACACTATATTGTATCCCTACTAAGAGTGTAGGAGGGCCTCGATTTCTCCATATTCTGTTAAATACTAATAATTGTCATTTAAAAAAATCTGTATGATGTGTGTTTGTGCATGTGTGCAGTTTGCATGCGTGGGTCCACTTATTTATGTAAATAAATGTATGTGCATGTGAATGCAGGTGTGCAGGTGACGCTGTGCTTGTTTGGAGGTCAGTGGACAACCGTGACTGTCATCGTTGTCTTCCACCCTGTTTCAGGCAGAAACTCCTTGTTCCTTGCAGCATAGGCTGGACTAGCTAGCCTGCCAGTTTTTGTGAATTCTCCTGTCCCCATTGCCCATGTTGCTGTAGATGTGCTGGGATTACAGATGCAGGACCCAGGGATCTGCGTATAGTTTCTCACACTTTCAAGGGACTTTGTGCACTGGGTCATCTTCTCGGCTGATAGTCTCGTTTATTGTATTTATGTTGCTGTCAGTGGTGTTACCTCACTGTGGTTTTGTTTTACATTTCCCTGATGTCTAGTGACGCTGAACATCTTTTCATGTATATATGGATTATTTGTATATTTTATTTTCAGAAATATCTATTCAATATTTATCATATCTCCTATTGATTTTTCTTTTTTCTACTTTTTTATTTTATGATACATAGTCACACTATTGTCCCTTGTTGACCTCAAACTTGCAGTTCTCCGGTGCTAGATTTATAAACACTATGCCACCATACTGAGCTCTTAGCTTCCTTTTAAAATTGGGGTTTTTTTGTCTTTAAAAATTATTATACATATTTATGTGTGTTTGCATGTGCATACATGTACTCACATGTGTGGAGGTCAGAGGACAGTTTGCTGGAGTTAGTTCTCTTCTTCAGCCATTTTGTGTCCTAGGGAATTGAACTTAGATTAGTTTTAGCAGCAAGTGCTTTATAGCCTTGGATACTAGATCATTGTCACATATGGCTTGCAGCATCATAACTGTCTAATTGCTTTCTTAATATCCTTTGAAACACAAAATTATTTGTTTGTTTGTGTGTTTTTCTAGACAGGGTTTCTCTGTGTAACAGTACTGACTGTCCTAGAACTCACTTTGTAGATCAGGCTGGCCTCAAACTCACAGAGATCCATTTGGCTCTGCCTCCCTAGTGCTGGGATTAAAGATGTGCGCCACCACGCTTGGCATATTTTAGTTTTTGAAAAGTCCATTTTATGTTTTCTGTTGTTTCCTATGTTTTTAGAATAATTTTAATTTGTTCTTTGAAATTTTTCATATATGTTGGGCTGGATAGATGGCTCAGCAAAACACTGGCTACCCTTTTAGAGGACCTGGCTTCAGTTCCTATCAGCCACATAGCTACTCAAGATGAGCCATAAGCCTAGTTCCAGGGAATCAAATGCACTCTTCTGGCCTCTACGGTCCTAGGCACACATGTGGTGCACATATAAGTGGATAAATACTCACATATATAGATTTAAAAAAATGGGAGCTGAAGAGAGATGGCTGGGTTAAGGATGCATAATCTTGCAGAAGACCCGAGTTCAATTCCCAGCACCCATGTCAGGTTGGGCACTACTAACTGTAACTCCACTTTCTGGGGATCTGATGGCTCTGGCTATGGCTGGCACCTGCATTTCCATACACATACCCATCCCTGCCACAAGATTTAAAATAAAATAAATTAAAAAAGAAAATTTCATATGTGTATTCAGTGTATTTGGTCATATTCTCTTAATGCATTTAATGTCGTTTTTTTGAGACAAAGTCTCACTGTGTATCTCTGGCTGACCTAGAACTCATTATGTAGACCAGGCTAGCATCAAATTCAGAGATATCCACTTGACCCTGTCTTCTGAGGGCCGAGATCAAAGGTAAGCAGCACCAAGGCTTTCTTAAAAAATAAACTAGAGTGTCCATACCCATATGCACTTGGGTGTGGGGCTATTCACTAGAACATGGACAACCTACCAGCGACCAAATCTCTGAAGAGAAATTGCCAATAGCTCCTCAGCCAGAGTTAGGACTCAGAGGACTTTCCTCCTAATGCCTGTGTTTTGATATCATATCTTAGAGGTTATTGTCAAATCCAATACATCAAAATTTAGCTCTCTGCTTTTCACACACTTTTTAAGTTTGGTTATCACAGCTGCATCTTTGATTTTGAGCAAACTATTGTCAATGTTTACATGCTAAGACATTCTTTTGTGTGTGAATAACTAGGTGGTCCATCACCATTTGCTTCAGAGAGTATTTTTGCTACCTTTCAATGGTCTTCTCATTCCCTTTGAAGTCAGTTGTGAGGGTTTATTTCTAGAATCTCAGTTCTGTCCCATCATCTGTCTGTCTACCCTTGATGTTGATACCACACTGCTTTGGTTTCTGTTGCCTTGGTTGGAGTTTTGAAGCCAGTAGTGTGAGTCTTACTTGCTCTTATTTTATAGGTTCTGTGGGCTATTATTGCCATGAGAATTTGAGAATCAGCCTGTCGCTCTCTACAGTCCCTGGGATTGTGATAAGAATTGCAGTAAATCTGTCATCAGAAATTCTTAAGGAATGTAATGTGACCCGACACTGTTTCATTAGTAGAAAATATGGCAATGATTTGAACTAGGGTAAAGAGGGACAGATGTTGGAGACCTGGAGTTTAGTGAGGAAAATGTATGAAGCAAGTAAGTGATGTGAACACAACTAGGAAGACAGTGAGGGAAGATGGACTCCAGAACCGCTGAAAAAGTTGATATGGCAAGATGCTAAGCCTGGAGGACTGACTGCATGTGAGGATTCAGTTCAGAAAGACAGGAGGCATCAAAATAGCCCTGAGGTTGGAAAAAAACTGGCACAGGTCGCCCCCTCCTTTCTTTCCTTTCTTCTTCCTTTCCTTTCTGTTTTTTCTATTCTCCCCTTCTTTCTCCTTCTTCCTCCTCTTTCTTTCTTCTCCTTTTTTAAGAACAGGGTCTCTTTTATAAAACATTATTTTAATTCACATTGATGTTTTGTCTGAATGTATATATGTATGTGTAGGTGTGTCAGATCCCCTGGTACTGGAGTTACACACAGCTGTGAGTTGTCATGTGGGTGCTGGAAATTGAACCTGGGTCCTCTGGAAGAGCAGCCAGTGCTCTTAACCACTGAGTCATCTTTCCAGCCTAGGGTCTCTCTTTTGTGTAGCTCTTACCCTCCTGGAACTTACTATGTAGACCAGGCTGGGCTGAAATTCCCAGAGTTCCATCTGCTTCTGCCTGTCAAGTGCTGGGATTAAAGACATGCACCATCATTCCCAGCTCTTAATTTTGTTTCTTAAAATGATTGTGATTTATAGGAAAGTTGCAAAGATATCTGGTAGCCATCCTGTATACCTGCCACCCTGCTCCTCCTAGTGTCAGCATCTTTTGCAATTATAGTACAATGTCAGCACTGTTAGTGTTGGCATAGTATTATTAATTAAACTATACACTCTGTTCAGGTCCCACCAGTCTTTCCTCCAATCTCTTGTTGCTTCTCCAGGATTCAGTCTAGAGTTTTACATCACCTTGGATTGTCCTGTCACTTTAAGCCACCACAGTCTTCCAGTCTCTTTTGTGACCCTGGCAGTTTGGAAGAGTTACTGGCCAGTTTCTGGGAGTTCTTCATGTTTCAACTGGGATTATGGAATTTGAGTTAGATTATCACAAAAATGACATTCTTTTCTCTCTGTCACAACAGGAGGTCCATGGCAGCATTTTTTGTTAATGTGATGTTAGTTAGATGTGATTTCCTGCTTAGGGTGGTTTCTGTCAGGTTTTCTCATTGTAAATGACTGGTTTAGAAATGGTAGCACTTTTCTTATTAACTACTGTGTCTTTTAGTGCTTCTTGCCTGTAACAGTCATGGCTTCAGTGTTGGCCTATTGGCAATTTTATGTTCCTCTCATTTCTTCTACCTTTCTTAGTGGGAAACCTACCGAATGAAAGGATGAGCCCTTCTCCCATTTTTTTTTTCTGTGTAGTAGACAGGGAAGGAAGGTAGCAAGTTCAGATTTAGGCATGCCACATCAGAGGTGCCTCTGTACCATCCACATGGAGATCTCCAGAGAGAAATTGGTCCCTACATAAGAAGAGCAGCTGAAGCTGTGACACGACAGCTAACTTCCACTATTCTTTCCTTTTGGAAAGGCAGACATGGAAGTTCAGTAGACAATACTAGCAAAGCATCATCAGGAAGCCACATTGGTGTCAGGGCCTTGATCATACTGCTATGGGCTTGTTCAATGGCTCACTGCTGGCAATTTGAGATTTGTCAGGAAGGAAACGTTAATAACCAGATCCCAACTTTCAGTTGACTGCCACTACATGCAAGAGTATGTGATAATAAAGGGCCATTTAATATCCCAAATTAAATGAATTCAATAACAGGCTGTTGGAAAGGAGGGTGTGAGGGTGGTGTCTGGAGTTATTGGAAAAGGCTTTGTGGAAGACATAAAACTTGGCATGTGCTTTGGTGGAATTTACAGTACAGGGACAAGGGCAAGGGATGTATGATAAGGACGATGCCCTCCATAGGTCACCCTTACTTCACTCTTTACATTATGTTATCCACTGAACTCAGTGATCCAACATTCAATTCTGACACCTACTCTATGAGATAGTATCCATTTCGCTGATGATGAACCTGAGCCTGAACGGTTAAGTATTTTCTCCCTTTAGGCAGCTGGACAAGGTAAGCCAAGTCATACACCAGAATGTTATTAATGTGAGCATGGACTTAGGACAAGTGAAATAGAGTGAATTGCAAACTTACTATAAGCTGTTGCCGATATAGTTGACCCTAGGGATGGATTTTCTATAGAAATCAGTTGGGTAGCTACTATTTATGGAGGGCTCTATGCTAGGTATTGTGCCAAATGCTAGTGCTTGTTTTATCATGTTTGATCCTCTCCTGAAACCCTGTGAGACACAGGTCACATTTTACAGATGAAAAAAAAAAATCCCTCTTTCCTCTTTTCCAAGAACATAGGATTAGTGAGTGTTAGAATCACTGTGTTGATCCAAATCTGCCTTGACTGGAAAACCTGTGAGCAAATAAGGTGGTGAATGCCTAGCATCCAGCAGGCCAAGGGATGAGGATTATTAATTAGAGGCTAAACTGGGCTATTTTGTGTGATCCTATTAAAAAAAAAGAAAGAAAATAAAAGAAAAACAAACAAACAAACAAACAAAAAAAAACCCAGTCTTTTAATCTGGGTGGATTTGCCAGTTGGGCCAGGAAAATATTGTTTTTGAGCCATTGTTTGAGTATCAACATTACTAAACATGCCTATACACCTCTCCTTGTTCCACACCCCAGTGGGTTGGCCAGCCAACCCTGATAATTTTTCAGAGATCATTCAAAGCTGGTTACAATCTGGTCCTTCAAGTCACTGAGTTTACAGTTTACATCTCCTTATTTGTTTCTATTTATGTAATTCTTGAAGGAAGCTTCTTTATAAGTTTCTTACATTGAGAAAAATGGTAAATTCTTAGAAAGAGCTAAACTGGGAAAGCTGATGTGAGCAGTGAGTAGTAGCCTTTAACCACGGGTATGTGTATGGTAAAGTTTCCTAGGGAAATGGTGTGATTTCTTCATTTGCGTAGTGAATTGGAAATAGTCACAAGATGGAAATGTGTCCTGGGATGCCATTCTGGAATAGTGAGTAGGAATACCAAAGGCAGTTTCTTGGTGTTGCAGATCGATCAATTGATTTGGGACAGTGCTTCTGTATTATTTACTTTGCTATTGCTGTGGTAGAAGACCAGGACCAGGGTAGTTATGGAAGAAAGAGTTTATTTGGGCTTATGGTTCCACAGGGATTAAGAGTCTATGATGTCAGAAAGTGGTAGGAGGCAAACTAAATTGAGGGCTTACATCTTGAGTCACAAGCAGGAAGCAGAGATAGAGAACTGGCAGTAGGGGAGGCATTTTTAAGGACATATTTCATCCAGTGAGGCCACACCTCCCAGATCTCCCCAGCCAATGCCACCAAATTGAGACCAGAGTATCAAATGTCCAAAACTATGGAGGAAATCTTGTTATGGTACAGGATTTGCTGCACACTGACCATTCGAACACCAGACTCAGATTGATGGAAGTTTATTGAACACTGAGCAAAGACCGACCAGTTAGGGACACAGTCTAGGTTCAGAGACCAAGACTGTGACCCTGAGCCAATTCTCAGAGTGAGTTTTTTTTTTAAAGGGAAAAATCATAACCAAGCAGGAAAAATCAGTTCTATCCCAGGTGCATTATGCTTGACCAGACAAGAAGAATCAATTCGATTCCAGGTACATTGTGCTTAAGTAACTAGACAAAGCCATTTAAGCTGATTGGCTGGGAGTTAGGGTAGGGAAAAGTTGAGAACTTTCCAATTCCCCACCATTCTGGGAGTAAGGAACGTAGCAGGGTATTGTGGTTTTGTTTAAGTAGAACATAAATCATTAATTCAAGCAGAACATTCAACAAAAGCCATTTTTATGTCAGGTCAGCAGAGTCTGAGAACTTGAACTTAGTTTCACTTTATAGTCCATGCTGCCTTCAAGTTCACTATGTACCCTAGACTGGCCTAGAATCTCAGTTTTCTCACATACTGGAATTACAGTTGTGAACTACCTCAACTGGCTGGTGTTGCAGATTTAAAAATTAAAATGAAAACTGTAAAAATATTAGGAAAACAATAGGTGACTCATTTTATAATGCTGGGGTTGTAAGAGATTTTTAAGACATATAGAAGCCATAAAGGACATAATTTATACAGCTGATTCCATAATGATTAAAAACAGAAGCTTCTATACCTCAAGAAACTAGTATAAATTTGAGTTGTTATAGAAGGAAAAATGTTTACAAACAATGTTTGTGTAGTCTGGATTAAGTGTTTTGGCTTTTTTTTTTTTTTGAGGTAAGTTCTATAGATAAGGCTGACCTTGAACTCCTGATCCTTCTGCCTTCTGCTGGGATTACAGGTATGTACTGCCATGCCTAGTTCTAAATGCTATTAATATGCAGATAGTTTTTGTGACTTGCTAAATCAAAAGCACATAAATTGAAATAGAAAAAGTTAAAAGATGGCCACATACCCCAAAAGAAGGAAGTGCAGCATTTCTAATATTCTGAGACATGCAAATTTTAAAAAATCCTTAACTCTTTTAGAACTTTTCAAAATGATAGTTCTCATTTGACCTGGATGCAACAGAAAACATTCTTCTATGTGCCTGGAGGGCTTATCACTTCAAATCACTTTTTTTGTTTGTTTATTTTTTCAAGTCAGGGGTTCTCTGTGTGTCCTTGGCTGTCCGCGACTTATTTTGAACTCACAGAGATCAGCCTGCCTCTGCTTCCTGGGAGTGTTGGGATTAAAGGTGTGTGCCACCAGGCCCTGACAATTTCAGACAGCTGTGAACTGCCATGTAGGTGCTGGGATTTGAGCCCGGGTCTTTTGGGAGAGCAGCCAGTGGTCTTAACCACTGAGCCATCTTTCCAGCCCCACAAATAGCTTTATTAAGTTTCTTAGATGACAATTTATCATTACGAAATCGAGAAGCCCATATGTATATGTGGTTGGTTTGGTCTATATCTTTTGCTTCTATATCCAAGAATTTAAGCAACTGCAGGACAAAAATATTTTTTGAAAAAAATTCAGTTTATATTCAAAATGTGTGGGACAGTGTTTTTCTTTAACATTAGCCTAGTAATGATATAGTTTAACAGGTATTTAAATACCATTTGCATTGTATTAGGCATTACAAGCAACTTCAAGATTATTGAACTATATAGGAAAACAAATATAGGTGATATGCAAATGCTATGTCCTTTTATATAATGGGGTTGAACATCCAGAGATGTGGAGATCTGAGGGGATGTTTGAACCAATTCCGCATTGACAGGGAGGGGTGACTAGTTCTATTTCTTTGGACCTAGAAAGTCTCCTGTAACTGTGGACTAAGGAACTGAGTAAATTATTGCACAGGCATGTAATTGAGTAAGGTGAAATGGTTAGAGATCAGGCTGTATATGGGGCTGGAGAGATGGCTAAAAACCTGTCTGTAACTCCAGTTCCTGGGGATTTGATGCCCTTTTCTGGCTTTGACCACTGGATCCATGTGGTGCACAGACAAACACGCAGGTAAAAATTGCTATGCTATGCTATGCTATACTATACTTTTAAAATGTACTTAAAAATGAATAAAGAAGTGAAGCTATAGAAGCAGTCTATTATATGTTCAGGATATTATATGTTCAGTGTAGTATATGCTCAGTTGCCATAATGTATGTTTGGATGATAGGTGGAGCCTGGAGCACACATGTTCATATCTGCATTGCTTTAGGTATTGGCAGCCTTGGGAGGATTTAAAATGCCACACCAGGAGGGCATTTTAGATAAATCCTTCACATGACATTGTGCCTGGTCGTGGTACATAGGGAGGAAATTGTCACAGTGCTCCAGAGAGAAAGGATGAGGGCACAGAGGTAAGAACAGGAGTGAGTAGAGCTTCAGGATAAATTTGCACAACCCTGGAATTTGATCTTCCCTGTGGTAAGTAGTACTTACATGCACGTGTCCTTAGGAATCCCTAGATATCTAGGTGTCTTCATCAGAACTGGAACTAGGAAAACTGGGGCCAGAGGTCTAGTACCCGGAGGCTTGTGTGCTGGGCTACATGTCAGTCGCTTGTGCCTCATACTCTCAGTTCTATTTCATGGAGTTCAACCATGTCCCTTCAGCGCTTAGCTGGAGCAGCAGCTCATTTAGAAATGGTCTTTCATAAACTTGGGGCCAAAATGATTGGGGACAGGAGTACAGAGTAGGACAAATGATGGCTGAGAGGAGGGGAAGGCAAGGAGGGGACCTAGAACTACAGTGGTTCAGAGACAGAAGGTGAGCTGACGTAGCAACCTGGCAGTGGGGAAAATTAAATGTACTGTTCTCTGGACTGGACCTGTATGGGGATTTTTTGTAGGGAATTAAGACTGGTTTTCCATAGCATCTGGACATTTTTTTTCCTGGAATGACTACCTACAAAGACTTCAGTTTTATAAGGGTTTGAGAATCCTGTGTACCCACCAGACCTGGGGCTGAAATGAGTTTGAGCTAAAATGAGCGTGTGCGGGCATTGCTGGATCTGTGTGGTAGGCTGCCTTGTTTGTTGGGTGTGTTTTGAGTTGTCTCATGGTGTAGAAAATAGATCTCACGAATGTATGGGAGTACTGGCATAAAACCATTGGTGTGTTCTCTGTGTGCTGTGAATGCAGTGAACGGGCAGGGCTGTAGCGAGAGGAGGAGCCCATGTGGCCTGGTTTATGAGTGTGAGTTGGCAAGTACATTGAATTGGTGTTTCATCAGAAATGCTTGTGAGAGCTTTTCTTCCTCAGTTTCTTCATCTGTGAAATGGGGTTAAATAACACAGTCCTATCTATGATGGGATGTGTTGGCTCTCTGTAGCACCATTCTGCTAGTTGCCCCTTTTTGATCTTTGCTTCAGGGGCTGCGCCACTTGGAACACTGTTGCACAGAGAGTGACTGCTGGGATATTCTGGCATCTATTCTCGTCTCTTGTCTTCTTTGTTTGTACTTCTAGGTGTTTTCTCCTTCTACTGTTTGCAGCTCAAGGGATGCTTTAGTTTTCCATCTGTCTGTCAGTCTATAAAACATATGCTATCAAAATTTGGAGGCAGTTGGAGCCACCCAGTGAAGGAAGCAAGGACAGCCTAGCCAAGGCTGGGGATCTTCAGGCTGATGAAGTTAAAATGTTGTTTTGACAATGCATGATCGACTAAGAATGATTATAGTTGGGAACTCAGCTTGACTGAGCAGAGGTTCAATTTCAGGAATCTTTTAAGTGGCTGAAGGAGGCTGTGTATGTCCTAGAAATGGAGTGTGTTGAAATTGAGGGTTTTTGTTGTTGTTGTTGTTATTGTTATTGTCGCTAATGCATTCACTGTATTTGACTCAAAGATAGCTTGCCAAAAAAAAAAAAAAAAAAAAAATCAACCATCCTGGTAACAGGGATAGGCAGGCAAGGTATGAAAGTCCAGAATGTTAATTTGAATGTTTTGGCTCTGAAAGTAACTGTTGGCAAGCTCATGTAGAATGAAGGCTAGATTTGCTAGCTGTTTCTATGAGTGGTGGAGGAGGGTAGGAGAATAGAGTGGATTGAAAGTAGAGGCTTAATCCTTATAGGAGGTTCCTGAACATCTGCTGTAGAGAAGGACAGAACCAGTCAGTTATGTACTTGTCCGCTCTAGGCTCCAGACACAAAAAAAATTAGACTTCATTAATTGTGAGGCCCACTGTTGTATATTTACTTTTGGTTTGGCATGTTGCAAGTGTCTGGGTGTTTCAGAAGCTGGGGAAGGCTGCTGGTATGACTCTGAGGGTATTCCAGATGAACTGGAGACCTTTCCAAGGTGGTTGGGGCCCAGTTTCGTTTCTGCACCGTAGCTTCAATGTACCGTAGCTTCAAAGTATATAGGCTTTGGTGGGCCTGATGCTGGGTATGTGCAGCCTCCAAACTGGTCCTTTGCCTGAGGTGAGTAACCTTTCTGGTGTGTCTGGGGTAAACAACACCAGTTTCGTTCTTTCTTGGACTGCTCTGACTGAGGGTGTGGAGAGGAACTAATCTTTGCAGAATCAAAATTTCGAGTACATGATCCTTATTTGAAACCAGTAGAGTTAGATGTAGCTCAGAAATCAGCTTCTTTGGTATTTTTTTTAGAAAGGCAACACAATGATTGTAAGGAGTATTTTACATGTACTCCTAGTGAGGTCTGGGGCAGCACCTCACACAATGAAATCCATCTTATTTCTGTAGGAAATACGTGCAAATTCCCCATAAGTAGGGTAAATAAAGTGAGATTTCCCGCCATTCTAGTCGTGCTTTGAACAAGCGCATATTCTCTGTTTTAGAGCCCTTTGGAGTTGGGGGTTTACCAATAGAGGATTGTGGATCTGAAATTATCATTGAGTTTGCACTTTAATCAAAATGACTCACAGGGAAAAGACATGGGGGAGGTGCTGGTAGATGGATCTTTCCATGGGGGGGGTTCTCTGTGGATGATGTATTCCCACTAGTGTTCTTCTTAAGACACTGTCTTTCCCATACTCCTGTCTTTTCCTCTTAGCAGGAATTCTAGCTGCCAAGCAGATGTCTTCCCTGTAGTACAAACTATTCTTCACAGTGTAGACTCCAAGAGAATGGAGGAACAAAATGCCAAAGCACCCATACTTGGCAAAGCCAACAAATCCATAATGCAAATTATCAGAACTCTTAACATAACAGGGACAGCTATTGATGAACTTGTTTTAACCACGGGGTGAAATCAGGGTGTGTAAAGAAACCCTGCAAACATAAGGTTTAAACATTTTTAGTCTTCAGTCCCATGGAATGTCTTTGGCCCTCAGTAGTATAGTCTAAGAGCAAACACATAGTGAATGAGGTGACGAGGAATGGCTGACCTTGTTCCATCGGGAACTTTCATTTAGCAGGCACACGTGGTGGTGGTGGTGGTGGTGGTGGTGGTGGTGGTGGTGGTGGTGGTGGTGAGGACTCAGGACTGCAGATAAGACTGCTTTATGAGAGAATCCAGGAATTACATGGTTAGCAAATTTTGTAAAGGCTGTTTTGTCCTTGATGACAATTGAAGACCACTGTATAGGCCAAACAACTACAGGTCTTCAGAGGCTGTAGTACATGCCCGTATAACACCCAGGAAGGGCAGGGAGCAGATTGGTCTATTAGAATGACGAGATTCTTGCATTTTTGCCTGTCATGATAACAAGACCTTTAAAAAAATCACCTATGTAGACATGTGTAGAAACAAAATCAAAGTGGGGTTTAGAGCTGGAGTGGCAGTTTGTTGGAGTTGTGGCAAAATTCAGAATGTCCAGTTACATCCAATTTTCGGATAAACATCAAGCAGTGTTTTAGTAGAAATATGTTTCATGCAACACTTCCAGCCTACTTACATAAAAACATTATTCATTGTTTCCCTGGAATTCCAATTTCACTTGATGTCCTGTATTTTCATGTGCTAAATTTGGCGGTGCTGGGTATTGATAAGCCCACCTACCCCCATGGGAGGCACACCAGATGGCATGTGTGTGCATGCTCCATGTGCAGAATCTATTTTTACCTGCCCTGGGTTAAAGCTTCAAAGACTGGCTACTCACGGCATATTGAAGTTAAAACCCTGAAAAATAGACTCTCTCTCTCTCTCTCTCTCTCTCTCTCTCTCTCTCTCTCTCTCTCACACACACACACAATCACACACTAATACAAATTTAAACTTTGGTAAACTATCTGTTTGCTTTGTAACTATAAACATTTTAACCAACACACAAAACATACACATTTTACCTTTCTAAATTTTTACGTTACATTTTTTGTTTTAAAGTTTTGGGTGTTTTTTTAAATGTGATTATTAAAGTAACACCAAGTCATTGTGCTTAATGTTTTGCTTGCTAACCATTCTTACTTAATTCTTCAATTGCAGATCTTCCTCTTGGCCTGTCCTCCATGTCCAGGAGCTGTCATCATCTTCAAGTAAGAGAAAATTGTGTTTTCTTCCATAGCCTTTCCTTTTCAGGCTGTTCTTTCCATTTGATGACAAAGGACAATGTGGTGCCAAGCCCCTGGTCTGTAATGCTTGGTCCCTTTCCCTTTCCCTTTCATAAGGAATAAGCATCTATTAGGATCCACTGAATTGTCATGCACATGTTGTATGTGGCTTGTAGATGTTGTTGAACCCAGGAAAATCCTACTGAACCAATCTGTGATTACATAGTCAAGGCAGGGCGATTTGGCAGCTTGTTGTCCTGCTTAAATTATTCTGAGAGCTGCTGCAGGCCACATAGCTTTATTCCATGTGCCACCCATCTCTTTGTTGATGATGTGCTATCGAAGGCCTTTGCTCCTGTGTGGTAATAACCATTTTTCCTTCAAGTGCAAAACAAAGTGACAGGGATTCGGGGAATTGAACTCAGCCTTATACCTGCTGCACAGTGTTCTACCACTGAGCTATATCCATAGCCCTGTAAATCCCGACTTTCTTTAAAATATCAGCAAGCATCAAATCCATTGAAATCTACTGCTAGCAAACCATGTTTCTCTGAAGGCAGGTTTACTTAAATTAAATTAGTAAGTGTCCCAGAACCCTCATTTTAGCCATGACTTGTGATCATCTCCCTCATCAAACCTTTTATTAGAGTTGCTAATGCGAAGGTAAATGGGCTGAATTAATTTCCTCTCCCCCACCCCCACCCCCATATTGAAGCTATTTCTGAATAGTGAAATGGCCAGAGGGAGGGAAGGGAAAGTAATATGCCTAGCAGATGCTTGGGTAGTTGAGTAGAGTAATGGCTTTCTGATTTACTTAAGTCATTAGGGTGCTAGGTAGGGGGAAAACGACCCCATTTGTTGCTGCAAACAGCTCCTCAGAATAGCCACTTAGTCTCTTGCCTTAGGTGAGTAACTTTCTTCCGGGTGAGGGGTAATGGATCCTGACTTTATATATTTTATGTGGACAGCTCCTGCAGAAAAGTGCTATTTAACCCTACTTCCCTCCCTTGCCTTTTCAAAATGAACTCAATTATTCGGTGCCGTGTTGTTTTTTTTAAAGCAACGTGTATTGATTTTATTTCATTAGGATGAAAGCAACAATTCTCATCAGAAAATAAACACCACCTCCATCCTACCCTCAAGAGATAATTTTGGTTATTTCCTCTTTTTTGATAAGCAGAAGTCACATTGTTTACTAATATTTTTATTATTAATTTTTTCAATTTAATTTAATTTGCTTATATTTTATACTCATGCATAAATATATATAAATATGATTACTTGCTTTTTCATAGTGGTCCTTTGCATTTTCTTTCTTTTATTCTAATTGAAAAAACTTTTATTTTTTGAATTTCACATCATGCACCCTGTTTCCTTCCATCTCCCACCTCCCCCCAGACACACTCTCCACCCTTGCAATCTGTCCCAGCATAAAAAAATAACAGCTCATTGTGGAAGCTGCAGTATATCTAAATATGTCCCACAATATTCCCCTTTGTCCACACATTCTGCTTGCAAATGTTTATTATGATGACTCCATGGTCTGGTACAAGGCCCCTGGTTTCCACTACTCTGTCAGTACTGGAACCCCACTGAAACTCCTCTCAGATATGTCATAACTGTCCTGTGTCTCATGGAGATCCTACAGTCCTAGGTTGTAGCTTCTTGCACTCCAGTAGTTCATCCATGGGGTAGATGTTGGGGTGGGCCAACTCAAAACCCTGGTCCTGGACCTGCAACCTCCACTTGCATGGCCTGTTCTACTATGGAACGGTGCAGGACTTGCTCTCCCTAGTGCTGCAGCATGTGAGGGGCAGGGACAGAGCTCTTGTTCTTGTGACCCCATCTGGGCCAGATCTCCTGTTGGCCAATGGTGGTGAGGGAAAAAGGGAGGGGAGGGAATCTATCCCTAGCCAATACCACCACATATCAGGCAGAAGGCAGGGCTGGCTCTCCCATACTCACTCTTTCAGAGCTGGCTGACCCACAACCCCCACATCCAGGGCCACGCAGAGTTTTTCTAGTTTCTGGTTTGTTTCCTGTCCTGGGAGCTCATCTAGTGCTTGCCTGGTACTGGTCTGGTAGTCATCACAGGCTACCCCATGCTGCCAAAGTAGTGTTGGTATCCAGCTTACTTTTTTCCCCCAGGAATGTTAGGCTACTATTCATTCAGATGCTCATAGGTCAGAACACTGAATGTAAATATAGCCTCTCTCCTCTCTGCCACATGCGACATAGCAGTCACATCTGCAATGCCTTTAGGAGCAGGGCCATTTTCTTCTTTTACTTGGCTTCTAACTCACACTATCTCTTCCATATACGAAGTCAGTGCATATCTTTCTGTATCTTTCTCCATGTGTTTGGGCAAGCTCATGTGGCTTGTAGAAGTTTTTGTTAATTGTTTTTGTTCTTAAATACAACTTGGTTTCTCACTCAACAATATTTCATGGAAATCTATCAAAGTCTACTGGCATAAGTCTTATTTCAGAAGGCTGCAAAATATTTCATAAGCATACAATTTATCTTAGCATTTCCATATAAATGAATATTTAGTTTCTTTCCATAGTGCTGAGATAGCCATTAATGTGTACTGACCTTGTATACTGTTGCTTTCAATTTGTGTGTATGTATGTGAGTGTCTTGCTTAATTTTTTTCTTTTTTATACAAATATTATTCTTATCTAACTTCTGCATTTCCAGTTCTATTTAAAGTTTCTTTAACAAAGATGGATAACCAATTATACTAAAACAGCATATTACATACTCCCTACTTTTTCCTGTAAATGGAACATCTGTCATTGTCAACTATTAAATGTTTTATGTACTAGGCTTGAGTTATTGATCCTCTGCTCTCTTTTGTTGGTTTGTGTACCAAGATCATATTCACTTGATTACATTAGTTTTAAATTCGTTTAGCACTTGCTTGTCCATTTTTTCAGCTTCCTTTTACTCAATATTCCTTTCCAATTCTACTAGGATTTTAATTAGAATTCCATTTCATTGGGTTGAACTTTTTAATTATGTAGTTCTTTTTAGCCAAGCAATTGCATTTCTTTGCATGTTCACATCTGATTTTGTGTTAATTAGATCTATTATTTTCTTATCTATTCTGTGCTTTTTTGATACACTTCTCAAGAATGAATAGCTTTTTTTCCTGTTGGGACTCGAATACCGTCTTCATCTCCATTGCTAAGTGTTGTTTTCTATCAAGGAAAAGGATTATTGATTTTTTTATGAATACTTATCTTATATTCAGCTATTTTACAAGTTCTCTTATTTCTGGTAAATTTCATTTTTCTTCTATCTTTTCAATACTTTAAAAAATTTTTTTAATTTAATTTTTTTGATACATTTTGTAGAAACTCAGAAACCTAAATAAAAATCATGTTGATGGCCTACTCTGCCCAGAGATTTTTAAATCAAAATGTTTTTTGTGTTCTTTTTATATTTGTTATTGGCATTTGTTCATTCATTTGTTTTTGAATTTTATTTTTTATTTCCACATTTACTTACAGGATTGGTTGCTATATTTTATTGGCATCTGTGTGAGTTTCAAATTTTCTTTTTTTCTCTAAATTTTTTCTTACTTTTCTTGAAGCACATTAGTCAAGTTTTACACTTAGGTATACTCCCAGATATCATTTAGTTTTTTTAAGTACCATGAATTTTGTTGATAGAATGTCTGGTTTTGAAATACTATTGTGTTACTGAAGTAAGCCTGCTGATCACAGTGAGTTATTTTGATACAGATCTGAATTCTGTTCATCAGTGGTTTTATTTAGAATGTGTCTTCAATAATAATAAGCGAGATTGAAGTCATATGTGTTTTTTTTTTATTAGACTGGAAGATTAAATGTGAGATGGATAACATATAGAATAGAAAAAGTTGCCGGGCGGTGGTGGCGCACGCCTTTAATCCCAGCACTTGGGAGGCAGAGGCAGGTGGATCTTTGTGAGTTCAAGGCCAGCCTGGTCTACAAAGCGAGTCCAGGACAGCCAGAGATATTCAGAGAAACCCTGTCTCGAAAAACCAAAAAAAAAAAAAAAAAAGAAAAAGTTTCTTCAGCCAGGCGTGGTGGCACACGCCTTTAATCCCAGCACTTGGGAGGGAGAGGCAGGTGGATCTCTGTGAGTTCAAGGCCAGCCTGGTCTACAGAACGAGTCTAGGACAGCCAAGGATACACAGAGAAGCCCTGTCTCAACTCCTCACCCCCCCAAAAAAAATAATAAAGAGAAAAAGTTTCTTCTTTTTCTTTGGCCTATAAAATTTTAATTACACTTAGAAATTAGTTGTCCTTTGAAGGTTTGATGAAACTCACTTGTAAAGGAGATTTAGACTTGTTATCTTTTTCATTATGGTAGAGCCATAATTACATATTCAATGTCTTCTATGGGAACCAGTCTGTTCAAATCTCTTGGCTTTAATATTGGTCATTTTTATTTGTTAGGAAACTACTTGTTCTTTATCTTCAGATTTGTTGCCATAAGTTTTGCTGGATGTGCAGTACTCTTTATCACTTGAAGAATGTCATGTAGTTATGTTTTGTTTCTTCAACTTAATCTTGTATGTTTTCTGTCATCTAGACTAAATTTGCTCAAGTACATTATCAATTTTTTATTGCTATATAGAATACAGTCTTAGATTTAGTCATCCTTTCTGTCTTCCTTTTAAGGGTTAAAACCATGAGCCTATGTTATTTCACAGTCCAAACGTCTCAGTGTACACAGATAGGCTCTGCTGTGGGCTCACTGTCTAGCACTATCCACCTGTTTCCTATTTCTCCACTGATGCTTTGCGAAACCAGTCATGCGTAAGTTTGCTAGCTTCCCCAGCTAAACAGAACTTGGCATGTTCTTTGCAGAGACATGCCCGGTCACTGCAGGAAAGGGGTTATGATGTGCACAGCAAGCTGTGTTGCCCCATACTGGGCTGGGGCTAACACATCTTTTGGTGGTGGAGAAAGGGCAGGATTCTCCGCACGGGGTCTCTTGGTCTGTTTCACAGGGGAGAATGATAGTTTGCCAGTGTTCCAGCTGGGTCGTGACTGTTTCATTTATGTGCACCTCTGCTGACATGTGACTTGCAAAGTGCTACTCCTCTAGCCTGCTGCTAGAAAGGCTGCCTCAGCAGAAACCATGAGTCTGAGCTGTAGAGCTAGAATTGGCAGAGTTTCTACTTGGCTCACCCCACAGCGACCTTGAGCACGGTGGTCTTATGAACTCTAATCTCACAAACTTGTGGCATGCCAGCCTGGTAGCTTTCAGCTTCTGAAAGCCCCTTAGCTTCGTATCTCTATGGATTCTCATAGCTAGTAGCCCCAGCATTGTTTGTTGTAGTATATTTATACATGCAAGGCTGTTCCACATCTCTTTGAATCTGACCCACTTTCCTTTGCTCATTTAGAATGGCATTTTCCTTAAGAGCAGTCTGCCAGTTCTTTCATTGGCCACCCTATGCATAATACTTTTATCATTCAGGTTTGACTAAAACCAATGCATTCTGCCCTATGTGTTGAGGTTCCACCTCCTCAGATTCAACCAACTGCAGACTGTTTTGTTTTGTTTTAAATTGCATCTGTTCTAACAGATTTTTTTGTCATTATCCCTTAAGCACTATAGTATAATACATGTTTACATTGCTACATTGTATGAAGTCTTGTGCATTAGCGCAAGTGTGAGTGTGTGTGTGTGTGAGAGAGAGAGAGTGCTTTTTTGTAAGTTGTACATAAGTACCACACCATTTTATATAAGGAAGTTGAGAATATACTGAGGTTGGTATGTGTAAAGGCTTCTGGAAGATAACTTGTATCTGATTGTATATCTTAGAAACTTCTTGGTTACTGTTCTACCAACTTTCAAGTAAGTACCTGTCTCAGTCACCAATAGGGAACCTACTCTGTCATATTATGTGAACCACTTGGTTTTCCTCCTCCCTAGTTCTTTCCTTTTGAGATACAGTTCTACTATGTGTCCCTGACTGTCCTCCAATTTATAGAGATCCATTTGCTGCTGCCACTGAACACTGGGATTAAAGATTTGTACCACCTTGCCAAACCCACAGTCTTAATCATAAATAAGATTTCTCTTTGATAAAGAAAAGGACAGGGAAGAGAACCATGTTGGAGTACTCAGGAAGTCCCTCAGCTCTCTGAAGCATCTCACTGGCTTCTTCCTCAACCCTTTCCTTGTTTTTTTTTTCCTTCTTTTTTATTACAGCAGATTTTAGATATATACATGTTACATTTATTATCATATGTTCTTTATAATTTTTGTAAAATTTCTTCTGTGAACTATAATTTCATGTTATTAGTTTTATATAGGGATATTTCTCATTTTACTTGAATAAACTATATGTATATGAAGTCTAGAAGTTTTTTTATCTTTGCAGTAAATACTTTCCCCTTTTCCTCTTAAAGCCTGCTTTTTTGTTGTTAATATCAAAAGACATTTATTTTTACTTATGTGTTTGTGTGTGTGTGTGTGTGTGTGCATATGTATACAGGTATCATACAGAAGGTGTCAGATCTAATGGAGGTGGAGTTAATAGGCAGTTGTGAGCCTCCTGTCTTGTGTGCTGGGACCCAAACTACAGTCCTCTACAAGAGCTGGAAGCTCTCTTAATCACTGAGCAATTGCTCCAATTCTGTTTTTGAAGTTTAAGACATGTATTTCAGCTTAGTCTGTAAATCACTGGACTTGAACTTGAGATCATCCCGCTTCAGCCCTCTCAGTGCTGAGGTTAGAGGCATTTACCACCGTGCCTTGCTTACATTTTATTTTATTTTTTTTGGGGGGGGAGACAGGGCCATGCTATAGTCCTGATGGTCTCAGATTCGAAGAAATCTGCCTGCCTCTACCTCCTAATTACTGGGATTAAAAACATGAACCACACTTTTGAACTTTTTAATGAAATGTTTGCTGTGCATCAATTTTTCTTTTTTTCTTGGTCATATTGATTACTCCTTCCTTCAGACCATGAGTATTTGTATGTATGTATGTATGTATGTACGTACGCACATACGACATACGTACGTATGTATGTATGTATTTGAGACAGGATCTCACACCATAGCCCAGGCTCTCTTGAAATTGTGTGTGTATATCCCAGTACAGCCTGGAATTCTTGATTTTCCTGTTTCATCCTCCCAAATGCATCACCACAATCAGCTTTCTTCCTGTATTTTTATGTCTGAAAAGACTTTTTCTCATTGTAAGATTGGCTATACAATCTAGTGTCATACTTTTAAAAATATTTAATGTGGCCATTTAAAATTCATTCTGTGAACAGGGTGAAGTAGGGCTATAGCTTATATTTTTTCCCTAAGTAATTGTCTTTACTTACTTCTTTATTCAGTGTTCATTTGTTTTGACAGAGAGCCTCATGTAGCAGAGGCTGGACTTTTCCTGATCTTCCTGACTATACTTTTCCAGTGCTAGGATTATAGGTATATGGTATTACACCCAGCAAGGGTTTCACTTAAGGTCCTTTACCAGAACTTTAGTAAGTTCTCATGTACACTAGGAGTTAGGTCAGGGGATGTTTCACTATTTCTGTTCATCTCTCTCTTGGGTTTAAACCAGCTTCAAATTCCTTAATTTTTTTTCTTTTTATTCTTTTATTTTATGTGTATGGGAATTTTGCCTTTAGGTATGTCTGTGTGCCACATGTGTGCTTGGTGTCCTTGGAAGACAGAAGAGGGTATCAGATCCCCTGGAAGCAGAATTACAGACAGTTATGAAACACGGAGTGGGTGCTGGGAATTGAACCTGGGTCCTCTGCAAGAGTAGCCAGTGCTTCTCACAGCTGAGCTAGCTCTTTAGCCCCTTAAGAGGTTTCTTGATTCAAAGAGTGGCACAGAGTATCACGGTCTTCATTGGCTGGGCAAAGGGTCAGGCTAAAGCCCCAGCTTTATAGCATTATGTTTGTAACAGCTGTTAGGTAGAGCGGATTTCTCTTTGTACTCTTAGTCTCCTACACTGCCTACAGCTACTCTCAGTTGTTGTTGTGTGTTTGGTTCAGGTGAACTTTAAGTGTTTTTCTCAGGCACTCTTCTAAATCCTGCCTGCATTTACTTTAATTCTACAATTGTACTGACATCATCACAATCTAGAGTCTCTTCAGCCAGGATAAAACATGATTCATTCACTTCTTAACTTACTGAAATTTTCTTTTATATTCCCGTGTGTGTGTGTGTGTGTGTGTGTGTGTGTGCTTCTGTGCATGTTCATGTGTATTTGTGTGTGCGTTTCTGACATATTTCTCAACAAGGTCATTTTTAAAAGTTTGTAGGTTATGATCTTTTATTGCATCTTCTGATATTACTCATGAAGCATAGGGAAGATCTTCAGTTTTGTATGTTTGTTTTATATTGGGCCACTCTGCTTAATTCTTATTAATTTCATAATTTTTCAGATATTATCCTTGGATCATTTTGGAAATAACAATTTCTAAATGGTAACTATCTCCTTTTAAAGAGCAATACTGTCTTTTTTTTCTTTTGGCTCAAGCTCAGTTGTATTTGCTAGAGTTTCTGGCATCATTTTAAATAATACTAATGTTGGCAAGAATCCTCATCTTGCTTCTGATTTTTTTTTTTTTCGAGACAGGGTTTCTCTGTGTAACAGCTCTGGCTGTCCTGGACTCACTTTGTAGACCAGGCTGGCCTCGAACTCACAGAGATCCGCCTGCCTCTGCCTCCCAAGTGCTGGGATTAAAGGCGTGCGCAACCACCGCCCGGCTTGCTTCTGATTTTAATGGACATATTTCTGGTGTTTCATTTATTTGGGATATTTTTATGTTTGACATAAATTGACTCTTATATTGGCTGTTGACTTAGATTACATGTTATAGAACAGGTTATTTATTTATTTATTTATTTTTCTCGAGATAGGGTTTCTCTGTGTATCAGCCCTCTCCTGGACTCACTTTGTAGACCAGGCTGGCCTTGAACTCACAGAGATCCGCCTGCTTCTGCCTCCCGAGTGCTGGCATTAAAAGGCTGTGCCACTACACCTGGTGGGTTAGATATTATAATATGAAGAAATTATGTTGTTCTAAAGTTCACTTAAAAACTCAAGGATTTTATTCATTCATTCATTCATTCATTCATTCATTCATTTATTTATTTATTGTGGTGCTAGGGCTTTGGCCAGTGTAAACAAGTGCTCTGCTACTGAACTACCTCCTTAGCACATAGGTGGCTGTTGAGTTCAGCCAATGCTTTCTGGGTAGAAGAAGTTGGTTCATTTGTATTTTTCCCTTCGACCTCCTCGTTTGGCATATTACAGTGATAGAATTCCTAATTGCAGCCTTTGCAGGACTGCTAGTGTAATCTCTTCTCATCCGTGTGTTTGCAAGAGACTCAGATTTGGCTTCCTTTCTATGAATTTAATTGATTTTGCTCTCTGTCATTCCCCTGGTAGGAAATGCATTTTTTGGTCATTCTTCCTTACTTTGCAGAGTTCTCTTTTCATCTCAGCTTGCTGTTCTTCCTTCCCAGTGTGCCTTATTCTGGTGGCTTTTTAAAAATAATATATGTGCTTTTTAGAGTCCAGGTTTTCTTGTATACTATTCAGGATGCACTCAGTTTTGGAAAATCCTTTCTGGTTCATACACTAAATTCAGATGTTTGTGCTTCTCCAAGTCTTCAGAATGATATACGTTTCCCCATGTGCTGCCAGACATTTTTATAGGAGCCTTGCTGGCTTTTTGTATGTCTATGAATATTCAAAGAAGGATCTGTTATTTGTCAAAGACAGATTGTGTATACTGCCCTTAAATATTTTTATTTTCTCTATGGGATCGGTTAGGACCACTTCTCAGCTCCATTCTTTGCTGGCAGGCTGATGCACACAGCTTTCAGCATGTTTCTCACAGTCTAGTAGCTATTCAGATTATCCACCCCAAGCTCTCAGATACTCTGAACAAATAAAGTGTCTAAAAAGTCATAGTCTCCCACAGGAATAGTCTCCCCTTGTCAGCATTCAGTTTGCCAGCACTGATCACATTATATTCTACCGTTTTGACCTTGGTGAATTGATTAGACCTTCTAAATAGATAGAGATGGCTTCCAGGAATCACTGATATTACCTGCAGGTAGCAGTCATGCCGAGGAGGAGCAGCTTTCCGATTTGCTGATCACTAAATGAACTTTCAGTTTGCCAGCCCTGAGGCTGATAGTAGAAGGATTTAGGATCTTCGTATCTTCTTTTCAGGTTTTTAGAAGCTGCTGCATGACTTGGCCACAGAATTTTTTTTCTCCCTCACTTCAGCACCGTCCCCATATTGTTGATGAAGATTTCTTGCAGATTCTGGGTGTCAGTGTGTTTGACCATCAATTTTCACTGTTTCAGGGAATTTGATCTTCTTTGGTACCTTTTAGGTATTTGAGTGAGAAGTTCGGAAAGGTTGTGTTAGTGGCTGTTAGCCATAGATTATTTTAAAGTAGAAACCTAGGGTATATTTTGGTTTGGGGTGACTTTTTATATGTATAATAAAGGATTATTAAATAGGAACATTTTAGACCTTAGGACCTCATAACATAGAACAACATAATTTCTGGCCTTGAACAACTTTCTTTTGACAGTGAGAAAGGAGCCTAGAGATATGTAAAGGAATAAATATAGCTATATTCCAGTAAAGTTTAGTTATATAAACAGGAGGACCAGATGCAAAAGTTATAAGGATTGATGGTGGTAACGGTTGTATGGTGTCATTGGTCTTAATGCTGAGTTGTAGAAATAAAAACAGAAAATATAGGGAATTCATGATAGATATTCTATTATACCACCAAAAGCAAGAGTCGGACCATCATTTGTTAACCCTTTAAAAGAATTAGATCTAGCATGCAAAGAGTCCACACTTGAGGAAGAATGAGGTTTGAACTGTGTAGCAGAAGCCTTACTAATTAGATGCATTAGGTGATTTCCTGTCTACCTAAAATGAATACTTTGACGAGGAATAAGGGGCTCTTGAAAGCTGAAGTTGCTCGTGCTGAGACCATCCTATGGTTGATAACATTGCAATTAGTCTTTATGTCTTCTGACACAAGCATCAGAACAGGGATTTTCTCTTTGGGAAACTTATGGTACTATCACAAGGCTTTGTATCAGAAGCATCTTAAGATGCAAAAGGGGGCCTTTGAGATGTCTCAGTGGGTAAAGGTGCTTGCTGAACAAGCCTCACAACCTGAGTAGAGTATGCACACCTCACATTGGAAAGAGAGACGCAATTCCACAGAGTTGTTCTCTGGCCTCCACCCATGTACCATGGCAACCATGCATCCTATCCCACCTCCTAGTAGTTAAACTATTTAAAAAAAATCCCTCAGACAGTCTTTCTTGATTATAATACAATTGGTAGGTAGACTACCCGTATATGATCTCATCCCTTCTCAAGGCTGGAAAACCCTGCTTCTTAAGTTATTGAGCACAATTGACTCACTAGGTAACAGAGCAGACACTGGCTAGAGCCTGTTGTGTCTATAAGCTCAAGGTGAAGATTCTCGCTTGTGCGCTGGAGACCTGGGCCTTTACATCTGGAAATAGCAATGGCTTCGGAGCCAATTAGTTGCTTTTCTCTTGGCATGGTCTACAGAAGGATGTTCTCTACCTCTCAGCTCTAAGTCTTTGCCACCCTGTTTGACCAACAACTATTGAACTGCTTAAATTAGCACTCTCCAATCTGTCCAGGAGTTAGGAGTTGGGAATATAGGACTCTGGTGTGTTTAATGTTGTTCCTGGAACACAGAAGATCCAGGTCTATTTTCCTCTACCCTTGTGACATTGGAGAAAGGCCAAGATCTCAGGGCCAGGGGCCCAAGAATTCAGCTGTCCTACGCACTGAAGCCCTGTGAATGCAAGCCACCTGGAACCACATACCAGCTCCAGAGTTCCTCTATCTCTGTTGTTGTTAGCTAGGCTAAAGATGGTATTGTCGTCACGTGTTTTACACCCCTTCCTGGTCTCTGAATCCTATTGCCACAGAGAGTGTAATTTTCAGCTTATTTTTTTGTTGCCCCATTACACTTTTCTTCCACCCATGCATCCATCCATCCATCCATCCATCCATCCATCCATCCATCCATCCAT
>CAJQZJ010035412.1:1617397-1635508 GCA_907164525.1 Lophiomys imhausi | reverse complement strand
TCCATCCATCCATCCATCCATCCATCCATCCATCCATCCATCCATCCCTAGGTCTTGTTGTATTGTATAGTTTGGACTTGAATGCATGGGCTCCAGTGACCCCCACCCCCCACCAGCCTCCTCAGTTGCTGAGACTTACCAGACTTGCTCTTTCTCTTTGTTTGTGTATCTTTAAGGAATGGAAGGAAAAGGAAATGGCAGCTAAGATTTTTCCAGCTTTGGGTTATGATCTGACAGTTTCCTTGCATTGGTGAACACCCACTACTTAATGTGATGGGTTATCCAAAGGTGCACCCAGGGTGGGGGAAGCTCAAGCCCTAAGTGTGAGCTGTAAAGTTTGAATGGCTACAAACTCCTCCACCCATCGTGTGTAAGGAAAGTGGCTAGTAGAAGGCTTGCCAACAAGCCCCGCTTCTGGAAGCCTGTGGTATGCCCCCCTCTCCAGTTCTGAAACTCGGAAAGCTGCTCGTTTTCCTGAGCACATGGAAAGCAGAAAAGCTGTGATGCAAGGGAGATTATCTGGTCATGAGTATCTGCTGACTCAGTCTGGGGAGGCTCTTGAATGAGAGGAGATGAAATTTCATCTGTGCCGCAGAGAGCAGCGGTGCACTGCTGGATGGAGAGAGGACTGTAGGCCAGGTGTGAGCCAAGGTAGGTGAGGGACATGTGGGGGGGTTGGGTGAGGGTAAGCTTCAGGACAGCTTGACATGTGACCATGGCACCGCAAGACTGGCACCCTGTTGATCTTTGGGGCACACGATATTAGGATAATTCTGCACCCTGGTGGGACTCTCTTCTCTAGAGCACTTATACTTTATTGTACTCTCTGAATTAAATATTTTTGAGATCATAATATAAGTATGGAATTTTAAATATGCCTTTTTCCAGTGAGTCTCACACATCTGTAACTGCTCTGAGGCTGTGAGATGGTTGAACCTGTTGGTTTTATTTGCTTTTGCTTCTCTCTCTCTCTCTCTCTCTCTCTCTCTCTCTCTCTCTCTCTGTCTCTCTCTCTCCCTCCCTTCCTCCCTTCCTCCCTCCCTCCCTCCTTCCCTTCCTCCTCCTTCCTTCCTTCTTTGCCCTCCCTCTCATCAGTATTAAAGGGTGAGCCTAGGGCCTCGGACATGGGAGGCAGCCATTTCACCACTGACTGCAGCCCCCACCCTAGCCTGTTGTACCTTAATGTATCAGCACTGTTTTTCCCCCAGTGCTCATCACATGAGCTTCTGAGGAACTTGAGAGATTTGGAGCCGTAGCTCAGCTTGGAGTCATAGCTACAGCGTTTAAAAGGAGTAGCTTTTGGGCACCCTTGCCATGGAGGTGGCTGATTTGGGGCTTCGTGTTGGAGTCATTGCTGAGAAAGGTGTTTAGAAGATGACTTCTTACCCAAGCAGCCTTATTAAGGCTTGGTACTGGCAAGGGAGAAGAAGCTGTATAGATGAGCACTACACATTTCAAGGGGGGGGGTGATAGCCTTTCCTTTTCCTAAAGACCCCTAAGAAGTTGGCAGTAGTTCTGGAAAACCATTTCCTCTTTGGTGTGGTACTGAACTCAGGTACCTGCTTTCCTAAGATCTGTCTGGATCCTGTTTATAGTCATATGCATTCTTTCCTTAATGCTTTGAGATGTGAGGGATTTTTCCAGTTGGTTATAGGTCTCTCTTCCCCTCCCATGTCCACAACGTAAACTATCTTCCTCTCCACATGTGCATATTCGATTTTATCTTCCACAATTCTCCTGGGAAGGTCTTAGGGAGTAGGGACTGCTTTTTTTTCTTTCTTTTCTTCTTCCCCCTTTTCCTTCTTCTGTGTAGTGGTGTTTTGAAACATATGTTTGGGTATGCATCATCTTTAGGAAAAGGAAAGGCTATCACTCTGAATAACTTTTCCCATCTTGAGAAAGGAAAGTGTGGACTCTCCTGTGTTATATATTTGAAAAAAAAAAAAAGAACAATACAAGATTTGGGCAAGCCATGTCCTAGCTGTGAAATCAGAAATGAAAAAGTAGAGATGTTCCATTCTCATAAAAGTCATGTGTGCATATTGTACAGAAAAATGAAACATTTTATAAATAAATAAAACTGTAAGAATAATAGAGAAGTCCTGTTAGTAGGATGGTTGTTTTTCCTAGTTTTTGTCATGCATGCACTCAGAAATAATGATTATTCTCTTTATGTTTTATAATTTTTAAAAGCTAATAGGTTAGACATGGTGGTACATGCCTATAATACCAATAGGTAGGAGGTAAAATCAGGGGAATCAGATTATATAGCAAGTTCAAGGGCAGCCCCTGGGCTATATTAGACCCTGTCTCAAAAACAAACAAACAAACAAATAAACAAACAGACCATAACAGAACTGGAGAGATAGCTCAGCAGTTAAGAGCACCAACTGCTCTTCCAATGGACCTGGGTTCAAATCCCAGCACCCACATGGCAGTTTGAAACTGTCTGTAATGGCCGGGCATGGTGGCACACGCCTTTAATCCATCCCGGCACTCCCAGGAGGCAGAGGCAGGTGGATCTCTGTGAGTTCAAGGCCAGCCTGGTCTAGGGAGTGAGTTCTAGAATAGCCAAGGCAATACAGAGAAACTCTGTCTTGAAAAACCAACTCCCCCCCCCAAAAAAAAAACCAAAATAAAATGAAAAAAGAAAAACAAATGTTAGTAACCACAATTATTTCTATATATTAGTTAATATACTATAGTTGTTGCGCTCTTATTAACTTTTCTAAAAATTATTTCTAATGGCCATATAAATATATATTATTTAAATATATAATGTATCATAATATAATACAGTACACATAATGTAATATAATACATAATATAATATGAGTGTATATAAACATATAAACAGTATCCTGTTAATTCACCATTTATCTTCTTGGCTATATAGATGTTGAAGGAGTCTTGAGTATACAGTGCAATTTCATGACCAGGGCTATATGTGTGCTTCTGATACTTGCTTTTTGATCCTGAGTGAAGATGAAAGCCTCAGCCTCCATTCCTTAATTTGTAAAGAATGTATTAATGTGACTCATTTACATTAATACATTATATGAATGTGAGTGAGTCACGTATTAATACTGTATTAATTATTATTAATTATATTAATACAATGTATTAATGTGACTCTTTGAATGCTAGTACCAATTAGAGGAGCTACGCCCTGGAAATCTGTTAGCATAGAGCTAACTTAGACTAAGTACTCAATAAGTGTTACTAATAATGCATGGCATTATCCTCATCTTTACCTTTCATCATCTCTCTCTGCAGCTCACTTTTAAAATCTTCAGATTGAAAATTGTGCCCACAGGCAAAGCCATCCAAACTTTCCTCCTGTACCTATCACCTTAAAAAAAAATCTTCATGTTTTTTTTATGTTGCACTTTTCACTTTAAAAAGATTTGAAACTTTCAAAGAAGTGAGCAGAATAGAATGAACACATGCAAGTCCTGATTGAGATTTAGCATTTGTTACGATTTCTGATCTGAGTCCTAAAACACGATAAATGTGGTATTCCCTGTTATATGACAGGCAGGTACTATGGGACCTCACACAACTGACCCAAATGGTATGCTCAAAGACACTGAGCTTAGGGAAACAGAAGGCTGGTGTAGAAGGCCCCTGGACTCTGGTGTAATAGAAATAGGTCTATTTTATATGTAATACAAATCAAAGTAAATCCCAACATATCTGGTGAACGGGAAGAGAATAAATTTGAATGTCTGTAAATGTGAATCAAGAAATATCCTGTAGATTAAGATAGAATATAGAACCAGTGTAAGTGCCCTTAAATTAAAAAAAGAGGTACACATATACTATGGGAAACCACTCAGCAACAAAGAGAAGTAGATATGTGGATAAATCTCAAAGACATTTGTCCCTCTCAAAAGGCTACATAGAGCAGCATAAAAATAGATGAGGCAGAGCTGCGTGTATTGACAAGGACAGTTAGAAGAAGCCATGTTGAGTGAAAGTATAATTTACAGGAACTATATCATAGTTGTGAGTCCACATATATATTGCATAAAACAACACTGTGTATAGTTTGTGGGTAAATGTAAAAAAAAACATATAAAGTATGAATGAGAAGGATTTTCAGAATTGAAGTTCTTGTTGGTAGGAGTGTGGCAGACAATATTATTTAGAAGGCGCATACAGATAGTAATTGCTGTTTTGTATTTTCTTTTACCAGGTGGCCAGTCAGGTGTAGTTAAAGAGGAGATAGAAAAGAAGCTGAAGAGAACAAAATTTATTTTATCTGAAAGGATCTAGTACTCCAAGCTGAGCCACATGGAAAAGACATCAAGAGGAAGGCAATCAAGAAGGAGGCAGAGACAAAGGGAATGTTTAGGCCACCGCCATTTAGTTTTCTTTGGAAAGGCAAGATATGACAGGGCTGGGTAAAGGGTTCAGGACTGACTAGTTTGAATCATTTTTATAATTTATAATGGTAGGGGTAGATTTAGTTTCATGGCACCTGCTCCTGGGATGGCTAAGTTGGAGGAGTGTGCACAGAGGAAATGCAGCTGTGGACTGGTTAGGTTATGTATTAAAGACCTGCCCACAACTGAGCCCCTCTGTTTCTATGACTGATCCTCTGGAAGGGGCATACTTTCCTTAGTCAGAAAGGTAATGGGTAGTGTGTAAGTGAGTGTGTGTGTGTGCGCGCGCGCGCGCGCGCGCATGCATGCATGCCTACGTGCTGAGTGTGTATGTGTGTGAACTAGGGACTGAGCCCAGGGTTGCACACATGAGGCAAGTGATCTTTCCTCCCTTCTTCCTCTCTTTTTCTCTCTCTCTCTAGCACACACACACACACACACACACACACACACACACACACACACACAATTAAAATATTAAGAAAAATTCAAACAGTCCTTCCTGATTATAATGCAAACAGTAATGAGTTTTATAGGACACATGTAATACTCAATACCATGTATGAAGATGAGTACAGTGGAAAAAACGTAGGTTTAAAACTTGACGTACCTATGTGATCTTGGGCAAGTCAATGATTTGAAGTTTTTCTTTTCTCAGTTAAGAAATGAAGAAGACAATGATCATTATAATAAATACCAAGTAAGCTGGGCATGATAGTGTATACCCTTAATCCCAACACTTCGGTGGAAGAGGTAGGTGGGTCTTTATGAGTTCAAAGCCAGGCTGGTCTACATATCGAATTCCAGAACAGCCAGAGCTACATTGTGAGGCCTCAAGAAAAAGAAACAAATAAAAAACAAAACAAAACAAAACAAAAATCTAGGAAGATTGAATTAGATGACATATTTGAATACTTAGCCCAGTGATTTACATATGTTCAATATTTTTGTAATCATTTATACAAGTCCTTTTTATGTATTAAATATAAGAATTCTCTCTTTACTCTCTCACCACACACCATGTATAACTGAATTTTGAGAACTCCAAACAAGGCCTGACTTTATATGGATTTATTTTTTTGGTTCTTGATTTTAATTTTAACTTCTTTATCGTTGGCTTTCCATGGGTCCTTGGAATCTGTTCTATCATCCCTAAGATGTGTCTTTTGATACCCAAATGTCTAACTGGCCTTGTGCAAATGTCAACTTTTGATTGAGGTCAGTGGAAAAGCCTGGCACCAACTTTTAGTGGTGCACGGATCATCAATGTGACTTTTCCTCTCCCAGCATGCTTTTATGCTGTGGCTATCATAGAAGAGGGCCAAGAGGCAATGTTAGGCCAGACTCGACTTTACTCAAGACTTAAAGTCAGTTTTCTGGAGCACAGGATGTCTGGATGGCCTTTTTGACAGCTCAGCTGCACAGCCTGAGGTAAAAGGCATGGCCTTGCTTTGGTCGGCCTTTTTACATGTAT
The DNA here is from genome assembly GCA_907164525.1 of Lophiomys imhausi. NCBI lineage: Eukaryota > Metazoa > Chordata > Mammalia > Rodentia > Muridae > Lophiomys > Lophiomys imhausi. The sequence goes on along the minus strand of CAJQZJ010035412.1, from coordinate 1,629,646 downwards.
GTCTGGAGAGTTTTCCCCTAAAAGTCAGTGTGAACCTAGGGCAGGTGATGCAGGAGGAGGTACAAAGATGCCTGAAGCCAAAGGAAGGGCAGAGGTACATCTCGGATTTCTCTGAGGTCACAATAGGAAGAGAGGGGGGTAGTGATACGAGGCAATGACAATGATGGGAATTTGCAGCCAGATGTCAAATATTTGGGTATGAGTCTTGACATTGACCAGGACAATTTACTTCTCTTCGTTTTTTCAGCATTTATTTATTCAAGTTACATCCTGGCCCCACCCTCTTTCCCCTCTCCCTCCTATCCTTCTCTTCAGGTGAGGGGGACTCCCCCATATTAGCCCCCCTCAGTTCATCAGTTACATAAAAGCTAAGAGCTTCCTCTTACTCCGACATGGCAGCCCAGCTAATATAAGGTGTCCCACTAAGAGGCAACATAGTTCATGACTGAAACTGCCCCCCCCCCTACACTTTCTAATGGATCTGTGTGAAGACCAACCTGCCTATCCTCTATGTTTGTATGGGGGGGGGGGGTCTAGGTCTAGTTTTTTTGTGTGGTTAGTGTTTCAGTCTCTGTAAGCCTCTAGGGGCCTAGGTTGGTTGGTTGTGTTGATCTTCACTTTTCTAAATGAACCTTGTTTCCACATCAAAATGAGGGAAAAGGCACAGTGCCTGTTTAGAAATTTGCTATCAGAATTAAGTGAGAGAGTTCATACAACTCAGTTAATTTGATACTTTCCTGAAATGTATTAAGTGCACACCATCACCATCATTGAGGCCTTGGTGACAATGAATAACAGGAAGAAACAGATTAGTAGGGATGGAAAGCAGTCTCAGGGCTTCTCTGTTGTCCTGTGGCCTACACTTGAACATTTCTTAGTTGTCAGGCCACTGTTGCAAGCTACAGGAAAGGCACACAATGACTAGGTGTGGGTGTATTTAAAGTTTTGATGCTGCAACACAAGATTGTCTTCTACAAAGTTCTCCTTTGAAAACTACACAGTTAAGGAAACAATAGCAAAAATACCATCATTATCTTTTAAGTTTATGACTTTTTCTTGTGACACATTCCTAGTTATACTGGGCACATAAAGCCCACGGGCCAAAGTTGGACACACCTGGTAAGATTCTTCAAGATATCCCGTTCTCCTAGGACTAGTGTGTGTGTGTGTGTGTGTGTGTGTGTGTGTGTGTGAGAGAGAGAGAGAGAGAGAGAGAGAGAGAGAGAGAGAGAGAGAGAGAGAGAGACTCAGAAGTCCTCTAATGTCTTACTCATCTGTGTCTTACTCAGCTAGTGCCTTTACTGTTGTGTGTCTGAGAGCCACAGTCCAGTGATGGTTGTCCATTACCCATCAAATTAGCTTTTCTTTGGGAAGAACGAACTCATTTTTTCCCTCTCTCTCAAGTAAGAACCATTTACCTGGAATGGTAAAGGAAGCTGTTTAAATCCCTCCTCAGAGCCCTCACAAGAAGGGTTTTTCCTGGGCTAATTGTTCTTGACTTAGGAAGGATGTTTCCTGTGCATTTTAATAAGTCTGATATTGGGACTGGGAAGCACTATCATTACTTGATGCTCCTCTCCCCTCCTTTCCTCTCCCCTCTTCTATAATGCCAGGGATGCAACCCAGGGCATTGTGTAGACTATTCAAATACTCTGCCACCAAGCTAAGGCCCTAGCATTGCTTAGCTTGTAAGCTACAAAATTCCATTTATAAAGTAGCTCAGAGAAAGCCTGAGGGTTCCCTTGTTTGCCCTCTCCACCTAATGCGGCAGCTACTAAAGGCATTGCTGAGACAGCAGAGAAACAGTCTGCACTATGCTTCAGTCAGATCCTGTTGGTTTCTTTTCCTGCTGCTGTGCTAAAATGCACTGACAAAAGGAACTGAAGGGAGAGAGGCTTTGTTTGGCTCATAATTCCATGTTATAGTCCCTCAGTGTAGGGAAGTCAAGGCACCAGGTCCCTGAGAGAAGTGTTCACATTATCTCCACAGGCAGGAGCAAGAAGCACTAAGTTAATACATTTTATACATCTCTATTTAATACAGTCTAGGATCTGGGCCCAGGGGAATGGTCCTGCTCACAATCACAGCGGGCCTTTCCACCCCAGTTAACCCAATTTTGACATCCCATCACAGGCATTCTCAAGTTAACATCAATCTCCATTGTCACTCACAAGTGTTCCTGGAGGCTTGCCTCCTGGATATCAAGTTGACAATGCAGACCCCCAAAGACAGCTCCCAAGCTTGTAGTAGTCCTTTCTGTTCAGGTCTTTGGTGGAAAGATGGACTATGCCTCAGTGAGCAAGCTGCTGAATTCTAATAAACAGGCTTGTATAGTAATAGCGAGCACTTAGCTGTTGCACTTCCGGTTGGCTGGGGCTGACTCAATGTTTAGGAAACACGGAGCTTGGTGTATACTGAACTGTTGTAACCAAAGTGCGTTCAGGAAGTGTTTGGAAATTCTGAGGCAGTATGTCTTTCAGGTAATGAACATAAAATATATTGATTTTCATTTTTGGCATGTAGATGAGCTCTTGGGCTGGTTGACACAGAGGGCCACTTCCCCCGTGTGGCCTAGCTGACCTCAACAGTTTCTTCTGTCTCGTGACCTGTCGATTTTCTTTCTGTTCCAGGTTACAGATGCACATGTTGAATGGAGCTCTTCTGGCATTGCTGTTTCCTGTGGTAAATACCCGGCTGGTAAGTAGTCTTTTCTAGAAATGCAACATCTAAATCAGATTGTGCTTACTCCTTTGCTAGCCAGTGTCTCTCCTGATTCGTTGCCTTATGGGCATGTCATTTTAATTTGTGTTTGTTAATGCTGAAGTTTAACATAGTCATGTCTGGTGTTAATGGAAGCTTGTGGGATAGGAGTGGTTTGTTAGACTTGGGTTACCGCAAGAGTTTAGAAAAGCAGAACTAGAAAAAAACAACTTTATATAGAAATTGGAGAGGTTTGATGGAAAGAAATGGATCTAGGGCCACACCCTAAGGCTGAAACTTCTAGATGTTTTAAGGGGCACAACGATGTAGAGTCACATGCTAGGGAGCCTCCAAACTTGTCTGTTTTTACCAAGGACCCTCTGGAACAAGCATATCTCTTCTACAACCACCCGAATCCACACGGCAGAGCAGGTCACTTCCTCCACCTTCGGGAGAAGCAGGAACTATAAGGCTGGAGGATTAGTAAACTGTCCAGACACTGACATGGGGAGCCCCTGAGAAATGAATGACTCACTTGTTGAAAGCCCAGGAGCAAATCACCCATAAAGATGAGTAATGCGGGTTTATGCTTTCCTGACTTAAATTGGCCTTATAAATAAACATCATCTATTAACTCTTAAAGTGAAAATTCCTCTTTTGGATAGAATTTTGTAGTTTACAAGGTCTTTTTTTTTGGAGTTAGGTTCATGGGACAAAATTTGTAAGTGGCAGTTAAGACCAGAGTCTGAGCCTATTAATCCTAAAATGAGGCCACACACTGCTCCTTCAGAAGAATGGAATTATCTTCTTTCCACAGATATGCCTCAATAGTGTAAGTTGTGCTATTGTAGATTTCCATAATAGAGCAGTAGAAATTAAAAGTGAAAGATCATTTTAAGTGATGATTTTTGAACCTTCTCACTGTGGTCTGGGCTCGTCAGATTATTAGCTAGGTGGGCCATGGCTTTAGCTCAGTTCTAGAATGTCTGCCTAGTATATTCAAGGCCCTGGTTCCAAGCCCTGGTGCTGTGAAAGAAAGAAACAAGCAAATAAGAAGTCTTGCCAGGTCCCACTTCCAGAACAACTGATTGGCAGGACAGTAGCAAACAAACACCCGACTGATGCCAAAGCAGGGCTCCTCCAAGTGTTCCAGGAGAACCTATATGTTAGGCACTCATACCTCAGTTACTCTAAGTGTGTAATTCAAAGTGTGGCCTGAAATTTAACATCAACTGGGTGTTGCTTGTTAGAACTTGGGATTCAGGCCCCACCACAGATTTACTGTATCTGAATCTACTTAGATGACCTAGACCCTTTCCTGCAAGGAGCCCAAAGCACCTTTGTGGACCATTTGGGCTTATAGGAAATGTGAGGTCTTACATGAAATGAGAACTGTTTCTGATTTAGTAAGTAGCACTCGTCTTGATCGGTGTTCCCTTGTGAGGTGGCGCGAGCAGGCAGGCGCAGGTTGCATTACAGGCACTATTGTTCTCACTTCTATGTCCCTCATAGTACAATTTGCCTGACTTGACTTGCTAAATGGTAGAATGGGAACTCATGCCTTGGGCCTCCAAGTGTAGCTCAATGGGAGAACATGTCCTTCTGGTATACGAGATCCTGGATTCTTTCTCCAGCACCAAACAAACAACCACAGCAAAACGCCCCTTCCTTGGTCCTCAGAATGTTGGGTATAATGTATCACAGAATGGCACAGATAATCCAAATGAACAGAATAAACTTGTGCTTAAAAAAAAATAGCTGATTTTGTACCCCATTGCTCCTTATTGGCTATGGGTCAAGAATGTGAAGCAGAAGTTGTCCTCCGCCTGTGGTAGGAACAGCTAAAATTTGGGAAAGGACCCATCTCTCTCCTCACCTGATTCCAGCTCCCAGGAGCGGGTCAGGCAACCAGAGAGCTGCTGTCTTAGTTTTCCTCAGCCCTCTCAGCTATCAGGAGCAGTGCAGCAGCTGAGGGCGCCTCACAAAATCGTTCTCTGAAGGAATGGAGCAAGTTCTGAGTTTGAACGTGGTAGGCCCAGAGCTCTGACTATACAGCTCCTGCCTCCTTCAGTTCTGTTCCCAGAAACCCAAGAACTGCTTCCCCATAGCCTGCTGAACCCTTGGTGGAAGTTAAGACTACATACCATTGCACAATGTTGGAGAATAAAAGCCCAAAGAGGCATGGTCACACGCCTGAGGGCATTTAGGAGACTGATGGTGAGGTTTTCATTGAGACACTATTGTTAATAGCAATTGCTGTGTCTTGCCAGGTCTTCTGATGTTTTCCTAACCCAGTTATCAGTAACTGCAGGGGCACACCAACCTCAGCTGCCCCAGCTTGAGTGCCTATTTTGTTCCCGGTTCTGCTGTAACTGTTTTGCGTGAGTGGATTTAGTTAATCTTTACAGCTTCTGAGGCTAAGTTCAATTATCATCTCCAAGGTCAAGATGTCAGCATGATTGGTTTCTTTAGGCCTCTTTCTTTGGTTTGAAGATGGCAGCCATCGTATGTTTATTCTTATGATTTCTTAGTGTGGTCAACTATTTATGAACACTTCTATTACATTGGATCAGAGCACATTCTAGTAGCCTATTTTGACCTTAATCTCTTCTTTAAATCCCTGTCTCCAAACATACTCACATTATAAGATACCAGGGGTTAGAACTTTGACATATGAAGGGGATTACAGAAGACCTTGTGGGGTCCATGCTGACTGTACTGTTTTATACAGAAAACATTGTTTTTCCCTGATACCCCTTGATTTTTTTTTTTCAAATCTCCCTGGTTTCTTTCCTCCACTCTTTTTCCTTTTTCCTCTTTCTCCTTTTCTCTCTGTTTCTCTCCCCCCCATCTTTTTCTTCCCTCCCCCTTGTCATGACATGGATCTGTTACAACAATACTCAGTACTTTCTAAATAAATGCCAAGTTGTAATCAACCAGCTTATCAAGAATATTCCTGTTGCTCAAACTTCTTTGGTGGGCTGTTTTAAGAAACAGTCTCAGCCATCTTAGTACATTTTTACACCCCCTTTCTAAAATAAAGCCGAAGAAAGCTCATATCTCCTTCTGTAGTTGTCTTTGCAATTGGTACTGATCTGGTGCTTTCATATAGTTGGGGCTCCTCTTGAAAAACTTTGGCCTTTAGGGGAGTTGGCTTTGCAGGGTCAAATGAGACACAGGAAGGCTGGAACTTCTTGATTAAACCTGATGATCCAATTAGGCAGGAAAAGCAGCTTTGGCTTCTCTTTTGTTTGTCCTTCTTGGCCGTTTATCTTCTTAATCTTTTCCTCCTCATTAGCAATAATAAGGAACCAAGAAAAAGAACTAATTAGTGGTGCACCCATCCTATGACATATATACACTTGCATACATAAAGACAGAGTGAGAGGGAGTTGGAGGAAGTTACTACAGTCAGTTAAAGGATTTGAGGTCATCAGTGAATTTTCATGTGAACTCTTTTGCTCTATGACTGATTGACACCATGAATTGCAGACCAACTAGAAAATGCCCCACCTTTAAGTCTCTGGGTTTCTCTGTCTTCAAAGCTGACAGCCTAGAAGAAGGACATCTGTCGCGTCCCCCTCGACCAGCAAGGACGACGCAACTCGCAAAAGCTCTTCTCAAGCAGTTTATTCAGGTCCCTTGAAAACAGTCTTCCGAATTCTTGCTTGTGTCTCTGATTGTCTGCTTGTGTCTCTGCTTGTATCTCTGCTTGTGTCTCTCTGCTTCTCCTCCCCCAAGCCCTTATATGCCTACTCAAACCCAATCAGATCATGCCACCTGGTGATCCAAGATAGGCTCACAAAAGGAGGAAGCACACCGGGCTAGGCAGCTGCTACCAACTAAGGCTTGTTTACAGCTAAGCTTGAGCTTTCTGGCATCAAGCCAGGCGCCATCTTAGGGTTGCGGCTCACCACAGTTTTGTGGCTCGCCACAGACATCCATTCCAATGGACCAAGTTACAAGTAAGTGCTCCTTATAGGTAGGATCCAACCTGAGAGGAAACATCTTCAGGGCAGTTAGTTTGCAGTGGCGTGCCCTCTTGCTTCTTAAAGGAAAGCAGAGGAAACACATCATGGGACCAATGGTTAGATTAGTCAGGTTCTCAAAGCTTGTGTGATTTGATCTTATCTTCCTGTAGGGAGATTTCATTCCCTCCCTCCCTCCCTCCCCCCCCCTCCCTCATTCCCTCCCTCTCTCCCTCCTTCTCTCCCTGTCTGTCTGCCTGCCTGCCTTCTTTCCCTCCCTTCCCTCCCTCCCTCCTCTCTCTCTCTCTCCCTCCCTCCCTTTCTTTCTTTTCATCCTTTTCTTTCTTTCCTCCCTCTCCCCCCCCCTCTCTCTCTCTTGTCCCAGGCTTCTCTATTTAAGAACAAAATGATGAGTGGTTGGCTCATGATCAATGGCATCACTGAACTTCATCTTTCCTCCAACTATCTCCCAGAGCAGTGACAGGAACAGAAGGAAAAGCTTCATCCTTGGGAAAAGGGACCCAAGAGCAGAGCATGGTGAAGTGGGTGCTCCCATAGCCTGGAGCACCAAAACTGGGCCCTGAGGGCAGGGGAAAGTATAGAGGCCTCCCTGGGAAAGGAGACCCTGAAGCCTCATACTCCTCTCATTGGGAGTGGTTTGATTGATTGTTTGCCCTTCTGGCAGTTACAGAACCACATCAGACTTATATCCTTTTGTAGTTTAAGCTTCTTGTCAATGATGCTGATCTGCTGCAGGGTGGACTTTAGACACTAGGGGAACATGTTGTCCAGGTTCTTTTTTGTGTGGTTCTTGATTTTCCTCCAGTTTCTCTTGTGGGCCTGCATCCCGGTCTCCAATTCGTATATCTTCTGAAGGTTCTCGTTGTTGTTGACTTTCTCCACCCACAACTCCAGCAGGGGCCATAGCTGACACTTGTTCTTGAAGCTGAGCGGCAGGGAAGTTGGTCATCTGGTTGAACCTTTCCAAAGAGAACACCTGGAATGAGCCCCCACATCAGCCTGGGTGTGCCCCAAGGTGATCTTTCTCTGCTTTAGCAGCTTGGCAAACTGCTGTAGTTCTTTCATGTCTTGGGATTCCTTGGGACTTGGCTCCACTGGCAGACAGAACAGGACTCAGGGGAAGCCCCACTCTGAGTTGCTCTCCACTGTAGCTCCTGCCTGGCCCTCAGGCTTCAAAGTCTCCAGGCTAACTTGGGACAGAAGGCCCACTCCAAACTGAGGCCCATAGTATGCTGTCCCTCTACAGAATTCATATAGCGGGGGAAATGGGGAAATCCTCACATTTCTAAGCCTGGCCAAACTCCTGACTTAATTCTGGGCCCATCCAGAGGGTCTTGGAAGCTTCCAGGTCTGAGTGTCCACCTACCCTGGCTCCGTACCCTGGTGGGGGTGAGAAGGCCAGTTCTAAAGCCAGGTCTCTGTCTGTGGAGAAAGTAGGCACCCCAATCCAACGGCCTGATGGAAGGAGGGTTCACCTAAGGACTGCACTGGTAGGGAGATTTCTGAGTTTAGATGACTTGCTAAAGAAGGATCCATGTCTAGAACCCACGTCTGACTCCCATGTCTTCTATTCTGTGACCAAGATTTAGAGTTGAGCGTGTATGCTAGCTAGTGAGACAAGGTGTAGACAATGCTTTCTAGCTTCCTTTTAGCTTTAAGAATTGGATCACAGGCCTTGCAGGGTAGCTGCAGGTAACTACAGGGCCTCTTCCCAGACAAATTCACAAATGTTCTCCTCTGTATGCATGACACTATGGATGGAATCTGGAGCTATGTACATGCTAGGCAAGTACCATTAGCCCTAACCCCCAAACACATATTTTGGTATACAGTTTCAGAAGGGACATAGACCCTCTCCCCTTATCCTCTTTTTTGTCCATTCATGGATGTAAAATTAAATTCCCTTGCCCACATAGATCGTGGCTTGAAAAAGATGTGCCCTGTGCATTGTGTATCCCTTTGTCATAGCCGTGAGCCTTTGTCCTGATGGTGATGCTGGGCTCTACATCTGTATCTATGTCTTTGCAAAGGATATCATGTAAGCCTGGCTAAATTACCTTCTGGCAAAGTCAAGCAATCCAAAAGTGGCAACCATGGAGCATGGTCATGGAAACTGGTTAGAGATGTAATTACCAATTAAAGCGGGTGATCTGGCTCTGAAAAGAGGCACTGGGTCCATGTGGCACCCCCAGTCCTCTCTGCCTATTCTCCTTTTTGTCCTCTAACTCCCAAAAGGGTTTCTTCTCAGTGTGAGGTATTCTGAGCCGCAGAGCCTGGGCCATAGTAAACAAGCTTAGGAGACTCTGTCAGCCCTTTGCCTGGTAGAAGACACAAGCCTGGCCTGTGTCTGTATTTACAGACTTCTGTCTTCTACTCAGATTATGAGAAGAGTGATAATTGTTTTATGAGAAGAGTGATAATCGTCCTTTTCATCCAGCTTCTTCTCCAAGGCCCAAAGATTAAGATTCATTTCCTTTCCATCCCTCCCTGCTTTTCCCAGTTCCTCTTCTCTCTGGGTGGTGATAAAGGCTTATCTCTTGAATTTCTCCCCACTCTCAGACTCAGCAGAAGAGGTGAGCATTGCTTCTGTGTGGTTGGGACTGCTCCCCTCCGTTCAGAAGGGAGCATTGTCTCAGTGTTCTCCGGATGCTGTTTTGCTGCCCGCACTACCTTGTCCCCATGTGGGTTGGTGGGACAGCTTTGCAGTCGTCAATGCAAATAGGCTTGAGAATCCCATTCTTTGTTAATTGGCACATTGAAATGTGCTAATTGATCTAGAAGAGTTATTTATGTGACTGACAAAATTGGGCTGTTTTAAAAAGTTGTAGTCTCGATTTTAGACTTGAGCCGAGGACAGAATATCCTTTTGGTTTCTTGAGGGTACTTAAAATATCAAACTCTTGATTTCCAAAGAGGCCGCAAATTGCTGAATCAATGACTGAGGCAAAATTGTGCCTTCGCTTTCTACAAAGGATGGTATGTACCGAATCAGATAAATGCAATGTGTCTGAGACATGGACTCTGTTGAAAAGGGTTTGGGGTTCCCAAGTTTTAGGCAAATTCTAGGAACTATCCTCATATTTGGGTTACAAGTATAATACTGCTTACTAAAAAACCAGTCAGAAGAATATACAAAAGGGAAACTGTTTGATTCTAGCAACTGTCAGAGCTACCACGCTAGGAATACACTGTGTTAAACGCTTATGTGTCTGTCTTTTCACACTTCTCTCTTGCTCATATTCTGCAGATAATTTTTTCATAGTTTTTTGGTTTGCTGTTTTATATGAGATTAATTTTCTTGCACAGTAGAGATTTTCTTATAAACATTACTCCAATGTATTTTTTTCTTTAAACTAAAGCTAAGCAGTCAATAATCTCGTTAGGCACATATACAATTCTATCCCGTTAGCTGCTTGATGACTGGATTGAATCATACATCATAAATATTCTCTGTGAGGGTGGACAGTTTCTCTTGCTTTCTGCCTATTCCTTGTAGGGCCCCATACCTAGAACATTATAGATACCACAGATAAGAATGATTGAATATTCAGGGCCTTCATGAGGCAGAGGCAGGAGGGTCACAAGTTTAAGGCATGTTTGTGTTATATTCTGAGTACAAGGCTAGTCTGTTTGAGACCCTGTCGCAAAATAAAAATTAAAAAAAAAGGGTTGATTCAGTGGTAGAAGGCCTGGTTAACATATGGAAGGCCCTAGGTTTAACCCCAATACAAACTAAAAAAAACAAAAAAAAAAAAAAAAACTATGACATTGGAAAGAATCATATTGGTAGGAACATTGGAAGTAGATATGATCATATATATGTATGAAATTTTCAAATAATCATGAAAAAATTTAAAAAAGAAAAGATTAAAAGAATCTATTAGCAAACCTTTAGTTCAGAGATTCCTTTCTTGTGACCTTGGATTTTGGGTCTGAAGAAAGAAAAGTGGCAGAGATCTTTTTCAAATGAGTTTTTTTTTTCCCAGCCACTTAAAATCCTATTTATTTCTGTCATTATAATGACAGAGTTCTTACTGAAAATGCATGCAATACAGTAAAATATAAAAGTCATCACCAATGGATAGATGGTTTCCCTCATAAGCCAGAGGACTTTGTCAAGTGTGCGTGTGTGTGTACTACATATGTGGCTGTGTTAGAGAATAAACTTCATTTATACTGAGCAAGCGCAGACATCTTTCATAATAGGCAATGAATCTTTGAGCTACATCCCAGATTTACTGGATTTCCCTGTTTGTTCAATTCTTCTACTTTTTATTTTGTAATAGGGTTTCACGTAGTAGACCAGGTAGACTTGAATTTGGGACCCTCTTGCCTTAGCCTCTGAATAGCTAGGATTATAGGCCTGGACCTAGGTTTGGATATATGTTTTTTTTAATATATACAGTGCAGACAAAAAAGGGGGGGGATACAAAATGACCAAATCAAATTGGAATTATAGGGCAGCAATGACTGCTAATATTGTTTGCTGCATGTTCTAGAAGAGACGTTTTTTTCCCTCTGTAGATGGTAAGAGGTCATAAATGCCCTCTTTGGAGCCAGCCTGTCTGTGGATTTCTAGTCATTTCTTGACCATACAGCCACATGACCTTGCATAAGATACTGGCCTCACTGTCCTCATTAGCTTAGCCTTTAAGTTATGCTGCGTTGAGTGATTACGTGAGTTGAGCCTATCCTACAGGAAGCTGTGGAGAAGGACCCCATGGGATGGGGCTACTACTATTACTAATATTATTTCAAAAAATTGAGAAAGGCTCCTGCTAGTGTGCTGGTTTTGGTGTTATTCTGCAGATCTTTGGCCACAGCTCTTAGAGTTGCTCAGCATCATGAAGGGGGTTTTGTTTCTGAATTAGCCTTGCTGAGTGAGATTAAAATTCCTTGGCATGGATTCTGGTTTGCACTGATGAATATTACTTCTAATTTTTGCATTTGGTTCAGGGGTAGTATGTTTGATTAGGGAACTGGCCAGCCCTCCCACTTCCCTTCCCTCCTGACAGGTAAATTAGGACCACTCCTGTTTTTCTCTCTGTCTGTCTGTCTGTCTGTCTGTCTGTCTGTCTGTCTGTGTCTGTGTCTCCCTCCCTCCCTCCCTCCCTCCCTCCCTCCCTTCCTCCCTCTCTCTCTCTCCCTCCCCCTCCCTCCCTCTCTCCTCTCCTCTCTCTAAAACAAAATAGACAGAACTACTTGGTAGGTCAGTAGGTCCAAGCCAGAGGCTGAGAAGCCTCTTCAGGGAACTGGCACAGTGGGAGTCACGTGTCAGCTTGCTTGTCCTGTGAGTTTCTTGGGTGATTTGCCTTGGCTCTGTAGAACAAAGTCCTCTGCAATATCTTTGGTCTTCACCTTGAGCTACTATCCTGTATGGTTTTTTTTTTTCTTTTTTGTGGTGGGCATAGGGGCTTACGTATCCTAGGTTGCTCTGAAAGTCACTATGTAGCCACAGTTGACCTTGGACTCCAAACTCCCATCACACCTTTCAAGTGCTGGGATATGCCACCACACCTAGCTAATTGATGTTTCTTCATGTAATAGAAGTCTTATTTTC
>CAJQZJ010035412.1:1599948-1612397 GCA_907164525.1 Lophiomys imhausi | reverse complement strand
ATTTCGGTATCCTCAGTTCTGTCCTAATTATCTATGTCTCACCTGGTATAAATACACTATACTATGTCAGTCACTGTAGCATTGTAGGAGGTAGTATGTTGTGTTGTTTGATTTTTTTTTTTGAGACAGGGTTTCTCTGTGTAGCCCTGGCTGTCCTGGAACTCCCTCTGTAGACCAGACTGGGCTTGAACTCAGTTATCCACTTGGTTCTGACTCCCAAATGCTGGAATTAAAGGCATGCACCACCACCACTCAACAAGTAAATGGAATTCTTAACTTTATTTTAGATTACTTACCACTACTCTGTAAAAATACAGCTCAGTTTTCATACTGATTTTGTAGTCTCTCACCTTTTAAAATTCACTTATTACCTCTAATTTTTAAAAAAGATTTATTTATTTATTATGTGAATACAGTGTTCTGTCTGCATGTATGGTTGCAGGCCAGAAGAGGGCACCAGATATCACTATAGATGGCTATGAGCCACCATGTGGTCACTGGGAACTGAACTGAGAACCTCTGGAAGAGCAACCAGTGCTCTTAACCTCTGAGCCATCTCTCCAGCACTACCTCTAATTTTTTTATATGTGGGCTTCTGAAGATTTTCTACGACAAAATCATATCATCTGCAAACAGAAATAATTGTACTTCTTCCTTTCCAATCAGGAAACATTTTCTTATTTTCCTTGCTCATTTGTTGTGCCTAGATCTTCTAAAACAGTGTTAAAATAGGAAGTAGCAAAAGCAGACACCCTTAAATCATTCCTCATCTTAAAGGGAACCCATTCTGTCTTTCACTCCATTATTGTTTTAAAAACTGAGATTGAAGCCAGGCATGGTGGTGCACACCTTTAATCCCAGCACTCAAGAGGCAGAGGCAGGTGGATCTCTGGATGTTCGAGGCCAGCCTGGTCTATGAAACAAGTCCAGGGATGCCAGGACCAACTAGGGAAACCCTGCCTTGAAAAACACCTGATATTATAGGGGGCTGAAGAGATGACTCAGTTGTTAAGAGCACTGGCTGCTCTTCCAGAGGACCCAGAGTCAATTCCCAGTACCCACATGGCGGCTCAAAACTGTCTGTATGTAAGCTCCAGCTCCAGGGGATCTTAAACCCTCACACATACACGCAGGCAAAACACAAAATATTATGTACATAAAATAATAAAAAACCTGAGATTTTTTTTTTTTTTGGTTTTTCGAGACAGGGTTTCTCTGTTTAACAGCTCTGGCTGTCCTGGACTCGCTTTGTAGACCAGGCTGGCCTCGAACTCGCAAAGATCCGCCTGCCTCTGCCTCCCAAGTGCTGGGATTAAAGGCGTGCGCCACCACCGCCCGGCTTAAACCTGAGATTTATAAGCATGTGTAAATGATTAGTCCAAGCTAGTAACTTCCAAGCAATATCATGATACTATATTACACTTAGTTTAGTAACTAAACCTTGAACTCATGGGACTTTCAGAGATATATTTCCACATCACAGGTTTTGTATAGCTAGCAAATGCTTATTCTTACATTAGCACTCCCAGGTAAATGTTGTTCCTATGTTCCCTGTTGTGTGAGGACTGGGTGGGATGCTCTGTCCCCATATGTCTAGGACCTCGAGTCAAGTGACTTGAGACGTGAGTACAAAGCAAGGCTTTACAAAGTCAAAGATAAGACTGGTTCACACAAATGGAAAAGACTTTGTTGTGAAATGACTTAAGGTCCAAGGAGCTGACCCAGGAAAGAAGTTTTGGGCAGAGAAATGTGTGAAATCAGGAACCCCTAGAAAGCTATACAGAAAAAAAGATGGATGTGTGTATATGGTTTTGTCTATCTGTAGGTTTTTTTATTAATTAGTATTTTAATTGTATGAATGTATGGGATACAATGTAATTTGATATGTCTACTAGTGGTATGTAATGATCAAATTGGTATAAAGAGCATTTATATCTCAAATATATTTTTGCCACATGTGGTATTCAGTGCTTTTAATTCCAACAGTTGGCAGGTAGAGGCAGGTGGATCTCTTGAGTTTGAGGCCAGCCTGGTATACAGAGTGAGTTCCAGGACAGCCAGGGTTATATAGAGAGACAGTGCCTCAAAAACCAAAAACCAAACAACCAAAATCCTCATTTTTCTTTTAATCATATGTATTTCTGTGGCACACTAATATTTCAATATATATACACATATATGTAGTGATCCAATTGGGTATTTAGCATTTCCTTATCATCACCTTGTGTTTGGAGATTTATATTATAGATAATTGAAAGTATTTGTAAAAAGAAAGAAGATATATTCTCGGCATTTATCGCTGGATTTCAACACTTGTCAACTCTTGGCTCAACTTCTGTTTCACTAGTATACTCCACTCCAGTCTACCTTTAACCAACATAAACATCTTTCCCTGAATATTTTGAAAGAAATTCATGGAATTTTAACTGGAAATATTTTATCAAATATCTCTAAAATGTAAGGATGCATACTTATTGAGATAGTATAATTGTAATAGTAATTTCTTAGTATCATCAAATGTCTATTCAGCAGAACATATACTTTCAATATGTCCAGGCACTGTCCTGAGCTGTCTTTTTTATTCCACCAATAACTTCTCAGAGGCAGTTTCATATTGTAAAATAATGAAAATCGTATTATTGTTAATTGTTCAGTAAGGCAAAGAATATTAAGGTATATATTGCAAGCTTCACACACAACATTAAATGTTCAATAAAGGTTACCCTAGGTTATTAGTAATATAAAACACATGAATTGCCATTAAGGTACCTTTAAGAATGGTTTTGACTTTATTTATTTATTTATTTATTTGTTTGTTTGTTTATTTAGATTTTTTTGAGACAGAGTTTCTCTGTGTAACAGAGTCCTAGCTGTCCTGGACTCACTTTGTAGACCAAGCTAGCCTCAAACTCACAGAGATCCTCCTGCCTCTGTCTCCCGAGTGCTGGGATTAAAGGCGTGCACTACCATGCCTGGCTTGGTTTTGATTTGTAATCAGTAGTCATACATAGAACAGAACAAAAGGATTCTTTTTGAAAACAGTAATAGAACTATTTACAAAGTGACCTTCCCCAAAACTATCAGACAGCACTGGTAGTAATTGGAAAGTAGATCTAGAAATAGCATAGTCCGTATCATTTCCATCTACTGTTTTTGGTTTCGCCCCCTCCCTGGGGTTCCTGTTCACCATGGTAGTATGATGTAGATATTGAAAACTTCTCTCTTTTCCTGGAAGAGAGAAGAGCATATAGGCATGGGGGTTGCCAATATTGGTAGCTATTTAGGGTAGGAAAGGGAATTGCATTTGAAGGAGTGGGGATTTTCAGAGTGAAGCTCCATGCTATCTCTATGGCCGAGGGCATAAAATGCCCTCCTTGAGACACCCTGATTTCTGGCATGGAGGCTCTGCATGTGAAGCAGATTCGCACTGTTGTATTGTCCTTGGAAATCCCCCTTGCACTGAGATGGCCTGCTCTAAGCATCAGCTGAGAGGTTTTTAATAAAAATGAAGCCCAAAGGAGAAATGATAAGGTATCTGATTTTAACCCAAAGTGAGAGAACAGCAGATGTTTCATTCTGTCTAAGGGTCTGAGGGAGAAAAAGCAATTAGCAGCTGCTACTGATTTAGCAACAGACACCTGCTAAATGAAAATCTGTAAACCCAGCCAGGCTTGGCACCAGAAGCATGTAGACTGCTTCTCAAGCATTTCTGGGAATTGTAAATTATGCTGCCTTAAAATGGCAAGCGCGCGCGGGGGGGGGGGGGGTCCTCAGACAAGCTCAATGTGTACATCTGGACCAGGAGATTAGTTTTCTAAGATGGCAGCCACTTAGATATGGCCTCTTTGATTATTTGACAGAGAACAAGAGGAGACTGAATGTAAGAGCGAGATGTCTGGTTACTCTGTCCTTTTTACCGGGCTATAGACTGCCTTCTGGGGGCATCCCGTAAGAACAGAGTGCTGCCTGGAGGGGTTGGGAATTCACCAAGCAGTTTGTCTATTCCTTCTACCAAAGGAAATGCCTCAAAATAGGATGAAAACATAACTCTGGCTCCTCTTGGTTCTACTCCAGCCCCGTTATTATTGTCTCTTCACATGATCCAACCAGTTATTTGAGTGGTGGTCTGTCTTGACTTGGAAGGAAGCTTCTCCATGGCCCTTTCCCTTTCTGGAGTCTTTTCCAAGTGCATATTAACTGCTGATCTCCACCTCCCTTTTCCTGAGGCCTACAGTAAAAACAAACGTCAGGAATATAGAACTCCCTGGAGAGGGCTTTTTATGCCAGGTGTGTTTATGCATGTTGGAGTAGAGGATGCTTGTCCACATGAAGGGGTAGTCGAGATACATGTGACTTAAAGCAGCCCAACTTGTTAGGGTGTCTACCTGGTATTGAAAACAGTTGGTGACTCCCATTTGTGCCTCATGGCACATTCACTGTATGTATCTGTAATTTCTAAGTCTCTGTACTAGGCTAGAAGTCACCCATAACAAGGACAGAAGTCATCTCTAGCTGGGCGGAAGGGATGAGCCCTATATTGTTTCCAGACCCTTAAAGAAGAAATGAAGCACAGATTGACTGAATGCTCCCATTCTACCCTTGACTTAAACCTCCATGGCTGTTGCTATTCAGAAGAGAGCAGTGTTCAGTCCCACATTGCTCTTTCCTCCAGTTCTTATACTCTTCCAGGAAGCCTTTTCTTCTGTGATGTTGTTCTCTAGGCACGGGAGGAGGGTGAGATATGGTGTGTGTGTGTGTGTGTGTGTGTGTGTTATACATGTGAGTGTGTGGGTGCGTACCTCAGTGCATACGTATGTGAAGGCCAAACATCTTTCTCTGTATCTTTCTACCTTAGTCCCTTGAGACAGGTTCTGCCACCGAACCAAAACATTGCTTTTTTAGTTAGCTTGGCTATGGAGCTGCTGGGGTCAATCTGTTTATGTCTCCCAATACTTGGGTTATAGATGTGTGCAGCTCTGTCCTGTTTTTTATGTAGATGCTTGGGATCTGAATTCATGCTTGCATGGTACGTGCTGTTACCCAGTGAGTCATCTCTTCAGCCCAGGGCTAACCGTTCAAACATCCCTCATCCAGTTGAATATTTATGAGTCTCTGCAGTCAGCATTGCCTACAGCTTCTTTGACCAAAGTGTTAGCAGTGCTAGTCTAGTGGTAAAAACAGCTCTCTCTGTATGTATGTATGTATGCATGCATGTATGTGTGTATGTATGCATGCATGTATGTGTGTATGCATGCATGTATGTATGTGTGTATGCCTGCCTGCATGTATGTATGCATGTATGTGTGTATACATGCGTGCATGTGTGTTTGCATGTGTGTATGTGTGTATGCATGCATGTGTGTATGTATGTATGCATGCGTGTATGTATGCATGTATGTGTGCATGCATGTATGTATGTATGCATGCATGCATGCTGGGGAGATGGATCAATGGGTAAAAATGTTTACTGCACATATTAGTCTGCTCATAATTATCTGTAACTCCAGCTTCAGGGGTTCTGATGCTTTCTTCTAGCCTCCAAGGGCACTTGTGCTTGTGTTTAACCACCTTTCCCCCAACATACAAATAAAAATAAAGAATATTTTTTAGGGTTTTTTTTTGACACAGGTTTTCTTTGTGTAGCCCTCACTGTCTTGGAACTCACTGTGTAGACCAGGCTGGCCTCAAACTCAGAGATCCGCCTGCCTCTGCCTTCCTGGTGCTGGGAATAAAGGCGTGCGCTGCCGCCGCCACCACTCAGTTTAAGAATAAACCTTTAAAAAATAGCTAAAGGAGGCTGCTACATGTGACTGCTGTGTGCAAATGGAGGTAAGAGGACAACGTGTGGGAGTCAGTGCTCTCCTGCCACCATGTAGGTCTAGGGAATTACACTCAGGTCATCAGGTTTGGTGGCAAGTCCCTTTATCCCTTCACCTGCTGAACCACCTTGCCAGTCCCTTATAACATCTTTTTTTTTTTTTTTTGGTTTTTCAAGACACGGTTTCTCTGTGTAATAGGCCCTGTCTGTCCTGAACTCACTATGTAGATCAGGCTGAGCTTGAACTCACAGAGATCTGCCTGCCTCTGCCCCCCGAGTGCTGGGATTATTAAAGGCATGAGCCACCATGCTTGGCTATAACACTTTCTTAGTAATTGCTTTACTGAGATAAAATTCACAGAGTGAAATCTATCCACTTAATCCAAAACCTCACTGCTTTTTAGTGTATTCATATTTGTGGAGCCAAACCACAATACATCTTAGAACATTTGCAACAACCTTAAAGAAACCTATTTCCTTTAGGTAGTGTTTCCATAGTGCTGTAGAATCACTCACAAGCCTAAGCAACAGCTAGACTATTTTCTGACTCTGTAGGTCTGCCTGTTCTGCACATTGTGCACAAATGGGATCATGCAGGATTTGCCCTTTTGTTCTTTCTTTCACTCAGCATGCAGTTCTCAAGGTTCATCCTTTTTACTTATTAATAACATTCAATCATATGGACATACCGTTCAAGTGTATAAATATCTTATGCCTTTTCATTCATCACTCAGTGGGCATCATTATTACTTTTACTTCAGGCTGTTGTGAAGGACGCAGCTGTAACTATGGTAACCTTTTTGGGATAGACATTGTTTTTGTAACCTTTGGGGATGGACATTTTGTTTTTGTGACCTTTTTGGGAAAGACAATTTGTTTTTGTTTTTGTCTCTTTTGGATATGTCCCTAGCAGTGTACATTAAGTAGGAATGTAATTTTACTTAATTACATGTAGACCCTAATAATATTGAATTAGCCACCCTCAACTTAGATGTTTGTTTTGACAAATAGTTTTATTACGTATTGTTTTACCTTTTCATTCCTTTGCTTTTTAGCTTTTCTATTTAAAAAAAAAAGCATTGCATTGTTTTGTGTAATCAGTGTTCATTTAATTAACCCACATATTTGTCCCCGTTTTTACTCATTGCTATGATTCAGATAGGATTTGGAGAGCTTCCTTCCCTGAACCAAGGCTTTGTGTACTGAAAGTTAATACTTGTGATATATTGTGATAGTGGAAATTTTATCTGGCTGTGATGTAGGTGTAGAACCCTTGGAAAATGAGTAATTTAGAATATAGTGCCGATGGTTGAATTCTGATGACATTTTAAGAACAACAAAGACCAGAGCACCACCTGTCCCCACCGTGGCTCTTGCCAGGCAAGTCTGTACCTTGTGACTCTGCCAGCAAGAAGGCCAACACTAGATATGGTGCCTAAATCTTACACTCCAAAACTATTAGCAAAATTAAACCTTTTTTTTTTCAATCAAGTAGTACACTCCTAGTAATTCCATTAATCATGGAAAACGAATACATTTCACATTTCTTACTATATCTGAGACCTTTCTGGCATTACTTTGTTTATTTAAAGTGTAGTTTTTAGAATTTTCTTTGCTGATGGTAAAGTCATAGCTGCTTTTCTGTATATGTTTATATTAATTCATATTCCTCTGTTCTTGAATACTTTTTCTTTTTTTCTGTTTCTTCTTTTTTTGTTGTTTTGTTTTTGGGGTTTTGTTGTTGTTGTTTTGAGACAGGGTTTCACTGTGTAGCCCTGGCTATTCTGGAATTCACTCTGTAGACCAGGCTGGCCTCAAACTCAGGGGTCTGCCTGCTTCTGCCTCCAGGGTCTGCCTGCTTCTGTTTCCCAAGTGCTGGAATTAAAGGCATGCACCACCCTGCCTGGTTATCTTGAAGTCTTTTTCATTGCTTCACTTCTTCTAGGTTCATATTTCCCTCTTATAATGAAGTTATAATTTTCCTATATTGTGGTTTTTATACTCTTTGCTTTGAAAATGATCAGTTAGCTTTTACTGAAATAATCTTCCTTTTGGTCACTTTTAAGAAATTCTCAGGGTTGAATATTCTGCAGTTTTTCTATGGTATGTTTTGATGTTTAAATTTTTTTTATTCTGTTGAGTTTCCTTTTTTTCTGTTTCTTCTTCCTCCCTTCCTCCTTTTCTCTCTTCCCCCCTCCAACTCCTTGAAACTCAGGATGTGGTACACACAGGACCAGCAAACTATATTCATGGCTTTTCTGAGCTGTTTAAGTCTCCATGTGCATGTTTTTAAATAAGGTTTCTGAACAGTCTAGGCTGTAATATCTTCAAGTACTGCCTTTGTCTTCTGAAACAGGATTTTGAGGTACATTATTCTTTCCCCTTTCCCAGCTCTTAGTCTTTCATAACTTTCACTTCTTTGCCTTGCTGTACTGCACCTTTGATAATTTCTGTAGTTTTCTAGTCCACTTCATAACTCTTTAGTTCACATATTGAGTTGCTATTTCAATTACTATATTCAATTGTTAAACCATTAAATGGTATATAGGACTATCTTGTGATATCTAGAAGTAATCCTTAGCTTGTTTTCTTGCGTGTTCAGGTTTTTTTTTTTTTTTAAATTTAAATAATACTGTTGTTTTACTGTAAGTTTCTTCTTTTCTGTGGGATCTTTATTTGTGGAGATTTTTTTTTGTGTTTGTTGAGTTTCTTATCTTTTTTTTTTTCTTGCTAGTCATGTGAGGGCTACTAGTTTGGAGATATTCCATATGAAACTCTCACTCTACTTTCTCTGGATTGCCTAAGTAGTGTATATTCAGATTGTGAGGCGCCTTGTGGTTTGAAGATGTTAGTAGAGAAGCCTCATTTGCTCATAGTGACCTAACAGCATTAAAATATGAGACTGGGCTTGCCTTCCCACAGTAAATGAAGAGATGATTTGTGTTTTCCATGTACCTCTATACCGAAGTGTAGCTCTTTATCAGTCTCAGCTTCATGAAGGGTACCTCTCTTAGACTCTGTAACTATTTGTTCATTCCTCATGTCTCATAAGTCTATAAAAACTAGAAAACTAAATTATGTAATGGACCTCGATTATCTCCCTGGAGTCCCATTTTCTCTTGGAGAAAATACACAGAAAATTCCTTTTGTTTCAGATTTTTCTTTTGGGTGGTATTGTGGATCCATCTGCTGGCCTCATGTATGCGAGACAAGTGTTTTGCAATTAGGCTATACCTTCATCTACCAATAGGTCCAAGTGTTTAAAAACAATTCAAACAATATTTTATACAGGACTTTTTCAGTGGAAGACCTCTTTAACAACTAATATTTGATTGATTGGAAATGAGTGTGTTGATCTTGTTTTCAGTGCTTTTTAGGAGCCAGGTCTTTTCCCTCAGTGGCAGTTAGGACAGTCTATCTATAGGCCATCCTTGTTCTGAAATAGGTTTACATCAGTCAATAAGTACCTACGTTGTGTCCAGTATTATGACACTTTCTGTGAGATTTCAGAAAGCTCATTTTGCCTATTATGCAGCTATTAAACACTAATAGCAGTGGCCTTGAATCCTTGAAACAATAATGACTTAAACGAAATTTCTACATCCTAGAAGTTGGCTTTTGGGGTGAGGTAAGGCTTTAAAGTTCATGAAGGCAAGACACCATGTGTATTTTACTGATAGTGGTTGTCATGAAGTAGATACTCAATGCATATTTACTAAGTGAATATGTTGGGGTCTGGGAGGCATGGAGATAGATAGATTCCGGTGCTGATCAACTCACATAGAAGTAGATAATTCCCTATATTAGTTCATATGGTTGGAGGAGGGGAAAAATAAATAGCAGATGCCAAATCATTGTGTCCTTTGTAAATCAAGTTCAAATGCATTCCTCTGTACCAAAAGAAGGTTTCATTGAAATAGTATGGTTAAGAACACCAAATCCATAGTCAAATTGTCTAATTTATTTACTGTTTTGTGAGTAACATTGGACCAGTTACCTGACTTCTCCTTTCAGTTTCCTTGTATTTAAAGGGAAAATTTTAAGCCTATCTGAGGGACTTGTCATATGAATTAGTTAATATACAGAAAGTTCTCTAGCCAGTGCCTTTCAGAGGAATGCTATGTAACAGTAGTTATGGTCATTACTGTAATAATGACTTTTTTGAACACTTGCATTATTCCAATGAATACATTTTCCTAGCAGCTGCCATATATATGTGCTTATATGTATGTATAATATACACACACACACACATATATATATAATATATGATAATACTCTAGAGTTTCCACATTTACCATTCAGAGATGAGGAGCTTTTATTTCTCTTAAGGGTATATTGAACAATTCTACACTCAAATATCCCTAGGGAGGTTTATGAAAATAAAAATCACTGAGTTCTATCCAATGAAGATTATCTTGGTGTCAATCTGATATAAATAAAAGTTGTACATGTTCTATGTTGGGTGAGCCAGAATCTACTCAGAATCAAAACTGAACAACTGTCAGTGTTGATGGAGAATCTGGGAAC
Organism: Lophiomys imhausi; assembly: GCA_907164525.1. Lineage (NCBI taxonomy): Eukaryota > Metazoa > Chordata > Mammalia > Rodentia > Muridae > Lophiomys > Lophiomys imhausi. The sequence continues at coordinate 1,602,049 of CAJQZJ010035412.1, read as the reverse complement.
AATACTTGAAGCCTGGGAGGAGACTGAGAATGAGAGAGAGAGAGAGGAGTAAAAGAGACATAGAAAGAGAAGTGAATGGAGTTTGATCATGCCAGAATATAGTCAAGTACTGCTCACCTCTTGTGGCCTCAAGGGAATACATGACATCTGACTTTCATTGATGTAGAGAGTGTTGAACTTGGCTGAAGCTTACAGCAAGGGTTATAGGTTGTGTTAAGGGACCTATTGAGGGTAGCAAGACCAGGAGGTTTGCCTCACAATGAATACCTGCCTGAAAAAAGTCCCCACCCCTGGGAATGTGTTCTTGGAGTTGAAATCCCTAAGTGTGTCTACTAGAGAAAGCTGATCAGTTAGATTCCCTGCTTGGCAGCTGTTGGGGAGAGGGCAGGTTGAGTGTTCTTGAGCTGTTTTGACAAGAGTCTAGAGTCTTTGGTCTTTGTCTTTGATTTAGTTCCAGAAGACTGACCTCAAGCCATTTGATGTTGACGTCCTTTGAGGTTACTAAAACATGGAAGGGGAGGGAGCGTACCATGGACAGCCTGGGCTAATGAGGAACTAACTGGGAGTTAACTTTCCATGGATTAAGTGGTTACGGTAGAATCTTCAGCCTGAGGCAGAACAGTGTTCTCATGGTGAGTGGTGGGGAAGGCCCCCTTTGAGCCCCTTGCCACTCTACCCAAGCATGAAGGCCAGCCTTGGGCAAGGCGGTCTCTGTGTAGTTTGGCCTCTACACACAGTCTGATCGACCTTTGCCTTACACTTGCTCTCTGGTCCTCTTTTATACTGTGTCTGGTTTTAGCCTTTCCTTTGGATTCTGTAAAGTGAAACAGATACTGACTTTCTCTCCTGGAGTGAAAAATCAAACAATGAGTTCATTGCTTGACCCTGAAGTCCTACCTTTTTTTGTACTCAAAAGGTTGCTTTCTGGATTGGATCACATGTGGCATATTTTGGAAAAGTTTGGAAAAAGTGGTAAAGCTAGAGTTGGTGAATTTCAGAAACTCTGTGTCCTTCTATAGGTATAGGACAGGGTGTTTGGGTCTCACAGATGACCCTAACTTTTTCCTATCAGTAGAGCAGCGTAGGGAATGGAAGAGACCACAGTGGTAGAGATCATCGGTTTCGAAGTCAGATTCTTGGAGTTGAAATCCCGACTCAGTCATTTGGCCAGCCTCGAAACTATACACAAGCCAGTTAAATAGATACTGGGTGCGCACCCTTGGGGTAATCACATTTACAATTGTGGGTTTGTAGCATCTGCATTTCATCCCAGCATGGTTTCTGTTAATTCTATTTGTGCATGCATTTGTTTATAGATAATATAATTTCTTGTAAGCATACCATAAGACCTAACCTGTGTGCTATCCTTCCAATCCTGCTGTCTCTGTCCTTACCATACCCCCTTCCCCGAGAAATCCACTAGCCTTGAGTTTTGGTTATTATTCTTTTATAAAAGAGTCTCATTGGGAAGATTTTTTTAGAAGCCAGAAGTAGTGGACATATGCAGCAGAAGCAGTGTTTGCTGGACATGACAGGGCTGTTGCACATGTGAACTCATGGCTGCTTGACTTGCACATGCATGTGATTGCATGTACAGTACCTGCACAAGGACCAAGCAGCCAAAATCACAGCATAGGTGGAAGAAGGCCTCATGAAGCCCCAACCGAAAACTGGGAAACTATTTGCAGTTGATAGCTATTGAGGAACGAAAAGTATGTTTTCTTCAGGGATGTGGCTCCAGAAAGGTTGCCCGTGCTCTAGTAGATGCTCCTCCATCCATGTGCAGACAGACAGCACTAAGTGTCCTCAGTGGGTTTCATAAAAAAGAGCACAAGAAATTGTGAGAGAAAAGTGGTAGGGCGTATAGAGAAAGAATTGGAATATAGGGCATCTGATCAGTACACTTATTATATGCATGTATAAAATTCTTAAAAAAATAGTTTTGTCTCTCAGGTGTACAGATATGTCTATAAACATGACTATGTAGTTATAGATTCCTAAATAAGATGTTATTTAGTTTTAGTTGTTTATTGGCCTCTATGGTGACGGTATCATGTATTTCATTTCCTGGGATTTTCTTCATCAACAGTGTGTTATCATG
>CAJQZJ010035412.1:1510131-1599548 GCA_907164525.1 Lophiomys imhausi | reverse complement strand
TGTATTTCATTTCCTGGGATTTTCTTCATCAACAGTGTGTTATCATGACTCATTCCTACTATGGAATGCCTATAACTATAGTTACATTTTTCAGTGTGACATTCCATTACACAAGTAGACCACAGTGTCCTTTTCTGTTCTAGCTGGGATAGCCATTTGGTTTTTAGTAGTTTGCCATTACAAAAAAAAAAAAAAAAGGAAACCCCCCCCTCTGTGTTTGTTCTCATCTCTCTCTCTCTCTCTCTCTCTCTCTCTCTCTCTCTCTCTCTCCCCTTTTTGTCTTTTTTATTCAGACTAGACCAACAGCAACCAATGTGAGATCATCAACATTCAGGGAGTTTCTTCCCTTTTCAGTCAAACCTCTTAGGAAGCACACACACATAGAGCCCAGACAGCAGTTCTCAACCTGTGGATTGCGACCATCTGAAACACATATATATTTGATAGTCTTAGGAACTGAGAACCACTCAGTAGCAAAACTACAGTTATGAGGCAGCAACGAAAATAATTTTATGGTTAGGGGTCACCACAGCATGAGGAACTGTATTAAAGGGTCATAGCATTAGGAAGACTGAGAACCACTGCTCTAAAGGTATGTTTTCTAGGTCATTCTAAGTCCAGTCAAGTTGAAGATGAAGATTAGACACCACAGCTGGCCAGGGCATTAATTTTTGAGAACTTTTGTAAGAACAACTATACCACACACTGGGCAAGTAGCTATTCCTAACAAGTCTAAGATCAAGGGACCAGATGAATCATTTTCATCTTGGGTCCTCTCTTTCATTTGTTGATGGCCTTCTGTATTTTTCCTCTGTATTCTGTCTTTTCCTCTCTAGAGGATATTGGTGGTCTATTGAATTAGTGCCTAGCAATAGTTAGAGCCTACCTGTATGATTGCTTTATAAGGGCTCTGTCTCTGGTATAGTTACATAATCAAGAATTGGGGATTGTGGCATTAATACTTAAAATTTGGGATGACAGTTCAATCCATTAGAATTTGGAAGTATTAGTCATTAAGATAATTATGTTCCTTCTCTTTATCATTAAAACTCAAAGAAATTCAACAGGTTTTGTTATAGTATACTCTCTAGGAACACTCCATTGTGGCTGCTGTTATTACTGCTGTGGTTATTATTGTCATTGTCACTAAGCATCATTATACCATCAGGATGTCTCCTTGCTTCACGCTTCCTTTCAGATGTGACTTCAGGTACCAACAACAGTTACCCAGAGTGGTATTTAGTAATTTCCCACAAGGACAGGTGGCAACTCCAAAGTCAGTTGGAGGTGGAAGGACAGGAAATCTCTAAGAGAGTTCATTTTCATCTTGGTTAAAATAAAGAACTAAGTGAATCCTTGCAAAATACCCCATGGCTAAAAGAGCTAAAACTGCCACTCCACACACCGCTACTCCACACACTTCTATGAGCCTGACGAAACAAGACAGACAGGTCTGGGCGGCTGTCTTTCCCACAAGGAAATACACTTGCCCTAATTGCTGTGTCACCAGAGCAAGTAGCATTTTTCAAGGGCTCAAAATATCTCCTTTGACACTAGGGAGCCATTATGGCAACCATAACCTTTGTTCCTGTTTTCTGTGACTCAAGAGTACAAGGAATAAGTCAGGGGTAGTCCTGGAGGAAAGACCAGGAAAGAGGTGTGCTCTGCCCTGCCTCATCCATTCCATCTTATTGTATCAGAAAAGGGGATGAGGTGGATCGCAATGTGCCTGCTTGGGTTGTGGACATCTCGCCTCAAAAGATGCTTGTGAGTAGAGTCACCAGTACAGATGCAATGATACTACAGGATCTTTGGGCTCTGCTCAGGCTCAATTCCCAAAGCCTTGAGTGCTCTTAGCAAGAGCTCTACTACTGAAGTTCATCTCCAGGTCTGAAAGTTCTTTAAACAAATGTTCAGATATGTAGAGGGAAAGAGCCATAAAAGTAAGAGAAAATATGAACTCTAATCATCATTAGTAACTTAATCCATTTTCTTGGCTAAAGAGTCCTAACACACACACACACACAAACACACACACACACGTACATGCACACACAATATTTAAACTGGATGTAGTGGCCCATTCTTTTAATCCAGTGGCTCTCAACCTTCCTAGCGCTGCAACCCTTTAATATAGTTCCTCATGTTGTGATGACCTCCAGCCATAAAATTACTTTCATTGCTGCCTCATAACTGTCATTTTGTGACTGTTGTGAATTGTAATGTAAATAGCTGATATGTAGGGCATCTGAAATGTGACCGCAAAGGGGTCTCAGCCCACGGGTTGAGACCCACTGCTTTAATCCCAATCCTTAGGATATAGAGGCATTTGGAACTTTGGTACTTCAAGGCCAGCCAGGTTTAAATAGCAAGTTCCATTAGTACCAGTCCTGTACATGAACTTAGCCCATCTTAGATGGACAATTATTATATATTTTCTCTTGGTTGTTCTTGCATTTTATGTAATATAAAAGTAGAAGACACAGAGAAGTAGAAGAAAAATTATCCAGGAGGAAAAAGGGAATAAATGGGAAGGGGAGATAGAGAGAAGAGTTGGGGAGGAATATGCTCAAGATTCAATATGTACCTGCACAAAAATTAAGAATAACTAGAAAATAGAAGACTGTTCTATACCCTGTTCTTCCTACTTCTACTAACAATGGTTGCATTCATGTAATGTTTGCTTTTTCATGTCTGACTAATATTTCACTTAGCATAATGTTCTCTAGATTCAACCAGACTGTGATTGTTTCAAATGACAGGCCTTCATTATTATTGTTGTTGTTTTTATTCTTTGAGACTTTCATATGTGTAGGCAATGAGATATGAATTATGATCATATCTTACCTCTCACTACCTCCAACTCCTTGTGAATGTCTTCTCCTATGTCTTCCTCCCAACTTCATGTCCTCTTCTTCACTTTAAAAATAATAGTCTACTATATCTATTTAGTGCTGCCGATATGTGCACTATATGCACCCCGAGTGTGGAGTCATCCACTAGATGACCAACTTATAAATAGCCATATCTCCAAAGAAGAAAAATTCTCCCTTGCCCAGCAGCTAATAACTGCCACTAGTTTCTTATTAAGGGGTGGGTCCTGGTCAGTCTGAATGGTATCCACTTTACATCTATACTGTATTTTCTATTTTTAGGAAGTTTATTTGTTTGATTTTTATTTGTGTGTATGTGCATATCTTGGTGTATATGTGCCATGCTGTGTAGACGATTGTATTGGGTCCCCAAGGGTTATAGGTGGTTGTGAACTGCCTAACATTGACACTGGGAACTGAAACTCAGGTCCTATAGAAAAGCAGCAATCTCTCTGGTCCCAATATACCATATTCTCTTTATCTTTACATCTGTTGATGGACACGTAGGTGGATTCCATATGTTGACTGTTGTGAATGATGCTGCAATAAAATAGACGCAGAAAAAATGTATCCTGGGAAAATTCCTCTTGTGCTAGAGTGGCAGTTGTTGTTAACACTGTGCAGTATTCCTCTGATCTTTTCATGGCCTTAAAATATTTTAGTTATGTGACTAGTACGTGGCTACTTTACATTTACTATAAAATTTACCTAAAAAGGATATAAAGTCTAAAGTCAAGGTCTCTTCTTCCTTTTACAAACTTATTGTCAATCTTTTCCCCTTAGTCAGTTTGGAAAATTGTACTCCATTCTTCTATGCATTAATCATCTACCTAAAAGCTTGTATGCAAACTTTTCATTTTGTCTTCTATTAAAAAAAATCAGCTGGGCATGGTGGCACATGCCTTTAATCCCAGCACTCAGGAGGCAGAGGCAGGCAGAACGCTGTGAGTTCAAGGCCAGCTTGATCTACAAAGTCAGTCCAGGAAAACCAGGGCTACATAGAGAAACTCTGTCTCTAAAATACAAAAAACAAAAACAAAAATAAAAAACTAAAAAATGAACAAAAAAGGATCATATTTTATACAATATGAAGTTGTTTTCTTTTTTCCCTGTAACAGTAAATTTTTATTTATCAATCATATATTTATTAATACTTAACAATTACCTATCCTAAATCTTAAAGCCTAAACCCTAACTCTAATACCTAATCTACAACACCCTAATAACTATAAAACAAACACTTAACCAGTTTCTTAAAAGGATATTCTCTTAGATTAACTTTTGGCATGGATCCATATGGGTGGTTGATTTCTGCCAAATATTTCAATCTTATTATAGTCTTTGAATCTTGTTCGTCAGATCTTAAGGCAGTTTATAATGACTGAAGTGGGGTGGCTCTTATAAGAATTGTCTCTTCAGTCCTAGGACCCACTTTATTTGCAAGATGAAAAGTTTATTAGGCACACCATTCAGATGCTTTGGGCCTACAAGAGTCTAGCTCCAATGCTCAGTCCAATCCTGGCATTTTGGCCATCCAATGCTGTGGAAATCCAAAGTCTATGCAACTTTCCGAGTTGGATAAAAATGGTCAAACTCTGCCAAAAGGTGTATTTGTCACACTCTCCACCTATGTAGATCATTATAGTCTCTTGACAGGTGAAGCAGGAGGAGTGACATGAAGCCTCTCAGCAAGATGAGGAGGAAGGCGAGGCGATTTAAATCCTTTGTGTCGTAATGTGTCGAAAAGATCTCAGCGTGAACTCTGGCCTCTCATTGCTATGGTTCTTTGGTGGGCTTATACCCCTGTCCAAAGTCACATGATTTGCCTTTTGGCGGGCTTTCCAAGGAACGCACTTCAATGTCAATCATATCCTGATGAAACTGGATCCACTCATATCTTTTTACCCGAGAAGCCAGGCTTTTGCTGTTCCAAGATCCCTATGCTACTAAATGCTATCACTAACCCCACTACAACTCCCTCACTCCAATCCCCCAAAACCCTCAGCACAAGTGACTCAACTTTTCCCCCTTATTGCCACGTCAAGTTGTCTCGGGAAAGACATGGGTGCTATTTCTCATTCTCACTCCTGCCATCTGATCAGCCATGTGTGCTTACTTAAGAGCCTGTCTGTCTTTGCCAATGATTCTGCTACCATTCAGGCCATCAGAATCTTTCTGTAAATGGCAGGGTTTTCTAACGGCTCTGCCTTTGTTGTCGTCTGAGCACCCTGAAGTCCATTCTCCATTTTATAGTCAGAGTGACCCTTCTTAAAATAGATATCTGATCCAATAACGCCTCTGCTTAGAACTTTTTAATGGCTTCCTGGTGCTATCAGAATAAAGCCTTCCTACTTTAATGTGGCCACCCTCAAGGCCCTTCATGACTCAGTCCCTACTACTTTTTCTTTGTCTGCTTGATTTAGCTGTTTCTGATTGTTAAAAATGTCCAGCCATATGGTAAGCTTGTCAATTTCTCTTTGCAACATTGGCCATTCTTCTTTCTATAATTTGAAGTTGTTTTCTTTCACCTAGAAGTGATTAATGCCTTCTTTAAAAAAAAAAATGTGGTGGTGTAGTTCATCTTCCAGAGTATTTCCTGGTGAGAATCCTATTGATGGACAGTTAAACTGAGCCCTCCTTTTTAGGTGTTTACTTTCCGTATGTTGGATTGCTTCTAAAATTTTACTTGCAAGCTGGAGAGATGGTTCAGGAGTTAAGAGCACTTACTGGCAAAAAAACAGGGCTTTTTCCAGCACCCATATGTAACTCCAGCTCAAGGCAACTGATGCCCTCTTCTGGCCTCCACAGGTGCCAGACACTCACATTATGCACATCCATCCATGCAGACAGAAGATTCATATGCATAAAATTAAAAAAATCTTTTAAAAACTTCTTGGTAACTTAGATATGCATGTATCTAAATTACCATACATTTCTAGAAGGGAGAGGACCATTTACACCTTTTTTTAATGACAGTTGAAAATTGTTCTCCTGAATGAATTTTATCTCTCTTTTTTTTCTCCCTCCACACAATTTTGCAGTATTGGTTCATGATGACATATGCCATTTAAATTTAAAAGAATCCCCAAGTTTTTAGTAAATGACCATTGGGACATTAAAAAGATGAAATAGTAACATCAGCTACTCTTCCCCTCCTGCTAGAGCTATTGTTGCCACTCTTCCACATTCCCTTTCCAAGTGTATCCTCTCTCCAGACTTACTGACTATTACAGACAAGTTCATGGTCATTTGATCTGTGTCAGCCTACGGTTCCTAAGAATATGAACATCCCCTCGCATAGCCATAATAGCATTATCTTACCCCAGAAAAATCATCAATAATTCTATTTTATATATTTGGTTGTGAGCCTAGCCTTTAACGGCTGAGCCATCTCTCCAGCCCAATAATTCTATTTTAATAGTAACTTTATATTCAAATTTGCCCAGTTAACCCAAGAATGTATATAACTTAAAACAAAACAAAACAACAAGGTCCAGGGCTATGGGAATGGCTCAGCAGGTAACGGTGCTTGCTAGGCAAGCATTGAGTCCAGATCCCCAGCACCCATGGAAGCAGTCAGATGTGCACTGGATGTGGTGGTGGTGGTAAGACAAGAGATTTGCTGTGGTTTGCTGGCTGCTGTCTAGTGCAGTTGAAGCAAAACAAAATAGCAGGAAAATTCTGGTGAGCTCCATGTTCAGCCAGACACTGTCTCAGGGGAAAAGGGTGAGACACCCAAACTCCTTCCTTTCCTGGTTTCTGCAAATGTCCACTTGTTCTCTCTCTCTCTCTCTCTCTCTCTCTCTCTCTCTCTCTCTCTCTCTCCTCTCCCCTTTCTCTCTTGGTCATATTAGGTTTTAGGTATTGGTTTTGTTATTCTATATCGTCAATTTTTATTGATTTGTTCATTTTAACTCTAAGAACACGTCACCCACTTCTTCATGACATGAAGAAGGCTTTGTATGAGTCACCTTGGAGGATAGTCCACATTCTGAATCTTTTGAGTGTCTCCTTAATTTTACTGTTCCATGAAAGCAGTGTTTAACCAGCTCTTTATTGATGATTATAGGTTGTGGAGCTTTTTTCTGGCTCCTGTAGCAGGTAATAATTAGTTCCAAGGAGTTTGTGGCTCTACTTTGCCAGTTAAAGTCTGTGAGTAGTTAATGAAGGTAAACTGTTACAAAGCCAAATGTTACTGGAAGGAATAATGCCAAGAGCAGCTATGGGCTATCTCCTTTCCCCTTAAAAGGGCTACAGATTAGCTTTTGTAACTTCCTGATATATGTGTGTAAGGGGTGAGAGGTGTGTGTGTGTGTGTGTGTGTGTGTGTGTGTGTGTGTGTGTGTGTGTGTGTGTGCATGTAGGTCAGAAGACACTTTTCAGGAGTTGGTTCTGTTCTTCCACCATGGGAATCTAGGGATTGAAGTCATGTCATTAGCCTTAGACAGCAAGCATTTTTATCTGCAGAGCAATCTTGCCAGCCTTACATAAAAGTCTTGGTAATGCCAAGTCCCCTGATGTATGGTATGAGTTCCCCCAACACACAGCATGCACCCCACCTGCATGCAGTTGTTCTTATCCCAGCCCGTCCTTCCTTATCTTGAGGTAGCCTAAGGCTAACCTATGCTCTGTGTTTTGGACCCTTTGCCTTCCTGCCTGCTTCCTCTCCTCTGTCTAGTGTCTAGTGACTTCTGACCATCTTGGTGTTTCCTCTCTCTATATCTACTTTCAGTAGATTTCAGTTTTCCCAGAGTTAACAATTTTGCCTCTATAGTGCCACCACCTCTTAATTATAGCTTCTATCTCTCCATCCATTCCACCTTCTTGAAAGAGGGTGAGTTCTGCAAGTGGGGATCATAAGGTGCTATTTTGGAGTACTTGGAAAAAAACCATTATGAGTTCTGTGCATTTTAGAATTTCATACAACATATGTGTGTTTACACCTATTTTATCTATTTTTTTTTTCGAGACAAGATTTCACTGTAAAAAGCCCTGGCTGTTCTGGACTTGCTTTGTAGACCAGACTGGCTTCAAACTCATAGAGATCTGCCTGCCTCTGCCTCCTGAGTGCTGGGATTAAAGGTGTTCGCCACCACGCCCGGCTTTGCATCTGTATTATAACCTAGCTAAATACACATAGCCGTAAAAAAATTTAGTTAAATTACTTTGGGCGCCATATGTAGAAAAAAATGGCTAATTAAACTATTTAACCAGTATTTAGGTTATATTTTATTGGTTTGGTGGTTGTTAATCCTTAACCCACCATTATAAATGAGCACACAGGGACCAAATGGATTTTTAACAAGCCTTGGCCTGGATGGTGCAATCTCGGCCCACCTAAGCTAGCTCATAATTCTATTACCCAAATATGATGCCATATATACATACGTCCCCTTTGATTCCTATTCTCCACGCTATGCCGATGTTCCTGGCCATGTGGAATGAGGTTCTTTTTTCTAACCCATGGTGTGTGTCCTCCTTCTTCCTGCTGCTGGCTGGAGTGAATTAATCCTCTGTCTAAAGTGCAGGCTTCCTGTTCTAATCCCAGGAAGTCCCACCTTTCTCTTTTCTCTGTCTCTGCCCAATATCAGGCCTCAGCATTTATTTAACCAATCAGAGACAATATAATATGTGGCTCACTTGCCTTGTTCTCATTACTTCTCACTTTCTCCAGCTCTCTTGCAGTCTAGATACACATTCTCACTGACCTGTAGCTCTGCTAGATGAGGAAAGTGAATCACTAGAACAGAAAATAGCATCAGGCAGAAGGGAGGGAAGCCACCATCATATGAGAGGGTTGTGAGGACAGCCGAATCTTCACAGAGCTACTGAAGTATTTGTTAAAACAGGAAGGGATTGGACTGTCCAGAGACGAGTTTGAGAATATAAGAGATTGGATTAGTGATGGTCAGGGGGAGCCAGAAAATGGAGGAGAATTTCAAAAACTGGGAAGGGATGAGAAATGAGACAGAAGAGGGGCTGGGCAGGGACACTGGGAAGTCTGAATTCAGGTTTTTCAGTTGACATGGGTGTCTTGGCCATCTGTTGGTGACTATAATCATCAAGGATGGGGGGGGGTGCTGTGGGTGTGGCCTCCACAGCAGAGTATGATGTGTGGCTATCAGGTTCATGAGATGGGTGGAAGCTGTGTGTGGACCTCACTATGGACATTGTCCACGTTTCTAATGTTTTGGCCAGTCTGACTCCAAATGACCAGATAATTTCCCCCACCCGATTCCCTTTCTTGTCAAAAAATAATCTTGGCTTGAAAGTGAGAAAGAAAAGTTAATGATCTCCTTTGCTCAAAACCTTTCTTATTGCTCTTGACTTTGAGTTGCATCTTTATAAGAAGGTTGTGGCTGTAGCCACAGGATTCTTGTGGCTGAAAAGGAGCCCTTAAGTTTTCATTATCTGTCAAATGTGTCTAACCATTTCCTCATGTGTAACCTCTTCATGGGAAATTTGCACTAATTAAATGTTATAATAATACAGAAGAGTTTGTTGAATACATAACACGGTGCTTAGTAGAAGTGCTTAGTAAGTATAATTTGCTATTAAGTGGTAAGCGCTGGATTTTCAACTGCCTTTTGGCTCTCTTCTTTTTTACTGCTGTTGCTGTGTGTTTTGTTTTGTTGCTCCTTTCTTCCTGCTACTAGTATGATGGTCTTACAACTCTCAATTTTTTCCCATTTCTCTCCTCATGGTCCCATACTTCTACCTTTATGTCTTTCCCCTGCCCAACCCCTGTGATTTGGCATCTCTATTTACTTCAACTCTCTTTGTGATATTCCATCATAGGGAACTCTTGGAGCAAGGCAACCTGCACAGGAAAGAAACAAGTGGGAACAGTGTCTTGGGTACTCTGGATGAGGTCTGGCAACAAGAGACTCAGGGATCCTTCGTTAAAGGACAAGATGAGCCACCCTAACATGTGCTGAAGTGACAGTGGGCAGAGCAGGCTGTGAATGTCATGATTATTTGAGCATGGACCGTGTAACCATGTAGAGGGACAAGTAGGGACATTTCCTAGTCCCATTCCTGCACCCATATTTGGTACCACTATTACCACTCTGGTTGAAAGTAGTGGCCTTCTGCATCAACACCTCTGTGTCAGGCTTTTGGAGGAGTAGTGAGCGTAGCAGAGAAGAGTTCTTCAGCCACAGGTTTGTCCACCAGAGTCTGTATCAGCAGATTCACCAAATGGATTGAATATATCAAAAGTGTTAATCTGTCCTGAGCCTGTACAGACTTTTGTTGTTGTTATTCCTTGCACACTACAGTATAGGAACTATTTTTAAGCATTTACATTATATTAGGGCTTACAAGTCATCTATATACAACTTAACAGTGATATGCCACCTTTTGATGTTGTGACATGACCTTATGATCTACACCTGTGTGGCCTGCATTCATAGTTGCCATAGGAGGCATGTGGATGGGCCTGGTTTAAAATACCTAGGCAGGTATGGGAGAGATGGCTCAGTAGTTAAGAGTGTGTGCCAATCTTGCAGAGGACCCAGGTTCAGCTCTGAGGATCTACATTAGGTAGCTCACAGCCACTTGTACCTCAATTCCCAGAGGATTCAGTGCCCTCTGGCCTCTGTGGCACCACATATGCACTCAGGCATGAACATTTGCACATAAAGGAAGTAAAAAAAAAACTGGTAACTAGAGGGGACTGGAGAGACAGTTAAGGGCACTAAGTGCTCTTGCAGAGGACTCAGATTCGATTCCCAGAACCAACATGGCAGCTCAAAACAACCTGTAACTCCAGTTCCAGGAGATCTTATGACCTCATTGACCTTTGTGGTATGCACATGGTACACAGACATACATGAAGGCAAAACACTCATACAATAAAGTAAAAGTAATGTTTTAAAATGGAATAAAAACAATTCCTATACCTAGACTGTCTCGGCAGATATTTATAGGTTATGCAAAAAGGCTATACTTCTTTTTACCAAGGGGCTTGAGCATCCTTATATTTTGGTATGTGGTAGTACGATCTTGAAACCATTAGCCCAAAGATACCTAGAGAAGCCTGACTATATGCTGCCTGAGATTGTCCATTCATATCAGAGTTCATACATTTGAATAACGAGCTGTAAGTTACCTAACCTTTCTGGGCCCCAGTTTCTCACCTGTAAAATGGAGGTAGTTGAAGAAATATAGTTAATAGTTTACAAAACATTTTTGTAATAGTTTCTGACCCACAAGAAACACTGTGTAAGTGTCAAAATTCAAAAACAAAATAGAACCATCTCAGAACACCATAGTGATTTCCATTTTATTAACATGGGAACTTGGGTGGAGAAATTAGGTAACCTGCCCAAGGCAGGTGTGTTGAGTAGCAGAGTCGATTCTAGAACACAGAGATAAGAGGCTTGAAAGGCACAGCTTAAAACCACTTGTTTTGTATTTATTGTTATAAGAAAAGGAGCCTTTCATTGGACTAAAAGGGGTAGTTGGCAGGGGAAAAAGATACACCTTAATAAAAAAAAGATGGGAGGGAGAGAGGGTAGAGGGTAGAAGAGGGGATGAGGAGAGGAGGAGAAAGGGGTTGTGATTGAGATGTAACTTGAAGAAATAAATAAATGTTGAAAAAAAACACTGCGCTCAGCTGCCTTCTAGGACATGCAGGTGGATGCTTTGCTTTCTAGGTGGATGCTTCTGTTCTACAGGAGGTATAGGCGCATGGGTATAAGATACAGGTGGACAGAGGAACTTCATGGGATCCATAGGGACTGTTGAACACATGGCCTTGATCTTGATCTGGCTACAGGATGGGAGCCTGGCCTTAAAGGCTTTTTTTTTTTTTTTTTTTTTTTTTTGAGACAGGGTTCTCTCTGTGTAGCCTTGGTTGTCCTAGAACTCTCTTTGTAGACCAGGCTGGTTTCTAACTCAGAGATCTGCCTGCCTCTGCCTCCTGAGTTCTGGGATTAAAGGCGTGAGCCAGTGTTGTGATTGTACCCAGAGAGCTGAGCCTCTTTTCTCCTTGTCTGGTTTTGGGTGACCTCATTGAAATAATTTAGTTAACCCTTTTTTGCCTCTGTACCTCATGTTTTTTTTTTTATTAAGGTGTATCTTTTTCCCCCGCCAACTACCCCTTTTAGTCCAATGAAAGGCTCCTTTTCTTATAACAATAAATACAAAACAAGTGGTTTTAAGCTGTGCCTTTCAAGCCTCTTATGTCTGTCACAAGTGAGAGACTGAACAGATTATAGTATAAAAACATTTGAAAAGCAGAAAACAATATCTAATTAAAACCATTATAGTCATCCCTAACCATATCAGTTAGGTTCACATTGGAGCCTCATAGGCCACCATACCAGCCTTCTGCTCATGATGCTGTGTGACAGGTGGCATAAGCAGCTGTAATGTGTTCTATTTCTTTTTCTGGGCTTAGACATTCCTCAGTGAACATAAAATAGTAGCTGTGTATCATCTCAACCCCTGGGAAATTTGCCTTCAGTGTGGAATTCTGTAGTCAAGAGCCAGAGTCATGGTCTGTGTCCCGGGGTCCACAGTTGGCCCAGCTACCATTCTGGGAGCACCGCCAGCTCTTGGTTTCAGCTCTTGGCACAAGACAGCCTTGGGCTCCTGTGCTTTGGGTGCCCATAACTGTTTCCTCTCATTAGCACACAGTTTTGATTCTGTGCTCGCATTGAAGGGAGCAGGGAAGCAGCTGACACCTTCCCTGGAGTTTTTGTCTCCTGGGCTTGTTTTGGAGTCTGTGTGGATAACACATACTCTTTCTTTCTCTCTCATATGCTAGGCCTTGAGAATTTGCCTGAGATGAACTACCTGACAAAATTCTTTTTTTCCAAAGTCAATTATTTTGGTTTGGTTTTGGTCTTTAAAAAAATAATTCTTTGAGGATTTCATGTAGCATATTTTTTATCATATCATATTCTTTACCATCTTCTAAGCACTTCTGTTTTGAGGGAGATCCTGGATGTTGGGAGGGCAAGGAAGGTCTTCTTGATAAACTATATCAGAATTGGTCCAGTTCCTTAGTATTCACTCTGAAGTAGCATAAACCCTCAGCTGACATCCAAGTATCCCATGGGAAAACTCATTATTCTTGTATCTGAACTTGATCAGACCTTGGGTTCTTTTTTTTTTTTTTCTTATATAGACTATGAGTTTACTACATCCTCCTTTGAATGTTAGCAAATGAGGAGTAAACTGTTAAATTCTCTGCCATCTGCTTTCCAGGAGCAGGACTAAATGGTTGCTTCTTCAGATGTATTCTGCAGTATTATTATTATTATTATTATTATTATTATTATTATTATTATTTTGAGATAGGGTTTCTTTGTGTATTTCTGGCTGTCCTGGACTCACTTTATAGACCAGGCTAGCCTTGAACTCACAGAGATTCGCCTGCCTCTCCATCCCAACTACTGGGATTAAAGGCATGTGCCACCATGCCCGACTCTAAATATTATTATTTTTAATGATGTAAAAATATCTTTTCTTAAAGAAACACTTGAGAAAGCTTCAAAACAATTGTGTTAAAGTAGCTTCCCTCTCCACAGAAACCACTGAAGTCCGTCACCAATGGCATGCCTAGTGAATCTCTGAATGCATGGCTATATGCAACATCTATTCAATTTTAATACACCTTCTCCAGTAGAATGCTTTCCGTGCACCATCTCTGTAAAATACAGCTTGGAAAGTGTCAGCTGAGATGAGAGAGTCCGTTCATTTCATTCTCTCCCCCCCCCCCGAATTGTGAATGGAGGGGAATGGAGGAAGTGTTGAGGTTGCCCCCTTGTGGATCCTGCTGGCTAATGGTGTCTAAGGAGAATATAATGAGCCAATTGTTCTGAAATGCCTCTCTCGGTCTTATCCCTGCAGCTCCCCTTTGAACTGGAGATTTACTACATCCAGCATGTTATGCTCTATGTGGTCCCCATCTATCTGCTTTGGAAAGGAGGTAAGGCCAGCAAACCAGATGCCTCTGGCATCTCCACCACCCCCCTCTTTTTCTGGAGGAGTCACACCTTCATGAGTGCCTGCCAGGTTCTTGAGGTGTTGCTTGGCTGAGTATCTACAGCATGTTTAATGTCAATCCCTAGGCACTGGGGAAGTGGGCATGAATGAGAGCTGCAAAGAGTCTGGGGGCTCTTCAGAACCACCCCTTGTGGGTGAGCATGGTACTGCTGACTGCCTGCCATAGGACCTAGGCTTTGTGTTCTTGATGGTGTCCTAGGGTTTGCACCGCACCCAGCACACCGTGTCATTCTTATGCTTCTGCCTCCCCCTGTATCAGTGTGCATTTGAGTGGGATACAAGGAAGAGAGAGAGACTTTGCATTCTTCCTCTTTGTGTCCATGGTCTCGGAATCAGAGAAGCTACTGAAAGGGTGAGAAGTGCACAGAACAGGAGATTATGGGATTGAAGGAATAGCTAGATGAAAGTATCATCCTCCATATAAAAGAAATGACAACAGATGTGACTTTGGCCACGAGGGAAATAGCACTGACCTAGTAGAGACAGACTGCAAAGGAAGTTGAAGCTCTGGTGAGATCTGCTGTAGACTAAAGGAAAGGCCAGTCCCTGTGCATTCTGTGGTGTCCCGAGGACAGTCCCTGTGTCTCTATAACTAGAAAATGTTCTTCTCTACTCAGCCACCAGGGCCTGTCTACCCAGGTTTCTGGGACCTTCTGGGTGACAAATCATTTCCTGTTGTATCTCAGGCAGCAAAGTTCCATTTCTCTCACTTTAGAAATGACCCGAGGCCATGTGGGGCCTTGAACTCACTGGCTGGTCCTTTTGTAGTACTTTGGGCTCGGTTGCCTCTGGTCTTTCAGGCTTATCTCTTCTTCCCTGCTCCTGTCAAGTCTATTTTCCACAGGTTGACTAGATGTTCTTTGAGGCTGCTTAACCTGGAGATGCCACTAGGGGTCTCACTCTGTCAAAGAACAATTCTCTTTTGTGGAATTGAAAGTATTGTTTTCCCTACCGCGCTTTCAGAGACATCCGACAGTCCTACTTCCAGGAGCCTCCTGCTGTTTCTCAGCTCTGTCCCTAGTGGCATATGCAACGGTCTAATAGTCAAATCTCAGAAGTACATGTATTCCAAATGGAACCAGGCCACCCAGCCCATAGGGGACTATAAGCCCTTTCTTCTGAGATAGGTTCTGGGAAGTATGGCCAAATCCACACGCTTGTCATTGAAACAATTTTGTACTTTGAAGTCACCATCAAATGATATCCAGTAGCTAAGTGACACTGTCTAACATGGAAGATACTAGGTAGCCAACCCTCTTCCTTCCCTCTGGGGTAGAAGTTGGGGGCTAGGGGTGAGATAGCCTGGGATGCCCCTCTAAATAGAGTTGGTTCTCTGTGGCCCACAACTCTATGGTGGGTCAGTTTCTGTGTTCTCTGAGGCAGCTGAGCTAAGGAAATAGGGATTCTGAGTCTTCAATGGCAATTTGTTTCCTATTTTTAGAGATTTCTTTTCTTCCAGTAGAGGAGAAGCTGTAGCACCAGCAACAGTAATAAAAGCCACAGTAAATAATCGTAACTACCTTTTTATTGACTACTTGTTTTATGCAGTATGTGTACTGTGCATGTTTTGGTTTAAGTATACTTTTAAATAGTCTGTTGATGGATCCTGCTATGGAAAAGAAATGTAAGGCCGAGAAATATTGGATACTTTGTCCATTGCTCTAAGGGGCGAAGCTAGAATTCAAAGGTTAACGAAACTTCCTGCCCTGGCTAAGGCTTTCTCCCACAAACAATACTGTCCAGAAGACCACATATCTTTGTCTCTACCACATCAGCCTAGGAGTCCTGTACTGTGTGTATCCTTTCTCCCCTGCTTCAATTCAACAATTTACTCAGTGTGGGTTTGTTGGACCCCTCCCATGTGTCAGGCATTCATAGTTGTGAATGGGGGACTTGGGGAAAGTAGGAACAATGAAACACAGCATGGTAAGCGGCACAGAGGGGAGTGTGCAAAGAGAATGCCGTTTCCAAAGATCAATTCTTTGTTTCTTTTCCATTTCATGGAAGGTTGTTGTATATTCTTAGAGGAAATGCTGCTAGTACCTGAGGTCCCTAACTCATAAATGCAAAATAGAACCACAAGAAGGGGTGGCATGCTCTTTTATTGCCAACACCTCATTGTCACCTGGGGTTGGTGAGGATTTAGCTGACAAGATAGGAAGAATGATGTCCTTTTCACCTTAGGTCCTGGGTTAAGAGCACTTAACCAACCCATAGAACTTCTGCCTTCTGTCTGGATGGTGCAGAGCTATTTCCCCGACCATTTTTCTTTCTCAAACTCTTTGCTGCCATCTGATGTTTACTCGGGAATTGTGAGCTTGAAGAGAAAAATTTTGAATTTCTTTCCAAGTAAGGCTAGTGTTGCTTTTGGTCCTTAATCTTGGGGTCTACCCCTTCAGGAGGAGGCATGCATCTGGAGAGATGAGATTATAAGTCCCCTGTAAACCAAGAAAGTATAGTTTCCGGTTTCTATTCTCCTCAAGACTCTGGAAATTTTCCCGAAATAATTCAAGATTGCTGTCCTGTAGGAATCTCTAGTGTTCAGAAGTGCTGTTTAGCATGAGCACAAAGTCCCTGTCCCTGGGCTGGGCTGTAGGATGTTGAGTGGGAATCCCTTTCCTTCCTCATTTCCACTATACTATCCTTAAGTATCCTCACAGGCCATATCGCCATTCTTGTCTACAACGTTCATTTCCTGCTCCAGCCTGACCCTTCCTTTCCCAGTTTCCTTTTCTCCCAACTCTTTGCCTTTTACTTTCCTGTACTAGGTTTCCCTTTTGTTTTTTTTGTTCTTGTCTTTGGTTGTTTTTTTTTTTTTGTCTCTGTCATTGTTGTTAATGTTTGTGTGATTTTCTTGATTGTATCTTGCACATTGCAGTTGTATATGCACATAGGGCATACTGTGATACTACATAGACTGCAGAATGATAGAAGCATATGTGATACAGTGGGATTGAACCGTGCTAATCAAACCTCCATTCTTGGAAACACCCCCTACCTGGCCGGCAGCTCTCTACAGAAGCAAGATTCCTATGTTTTCCCCAAGGCTGAGCAGTGTACCCTGCCCCATGTGTTGCCTGGTATCTTCACTATGTCCCCTAGGTCGTTGTTTCATCTCGACTTCAGGGGAAAGTGCTTTCTCCTTTATCATTGTCCCTGCCACCATCACATAGTACCCTCATGCTTCTGATTCTCTCATCTCCACCAGGCACCTATGCATATCACCATGCCTGGTTTATGCAGTGCCAGGATCAAACTTAGGACCTTGTGCTTGCTAGGCAACCCATCTGCCAACTAACTGAGCTGTATTCCCAGCCCTGTTCTTCTCTCTCTTTGTTTTTTGTTCACTTCCCTCATATTCTTAGAAGTTTGTAGCCCATGGTTCTCAGTATTTCTGTCGCAAGGTTAGGCAGCATTCTGAGAAACGTCAATTGAAGAGTATTATTGCATCCCTACCTTCTCAAGGTTTGGCCTGGGAATCGCACTACCTTCCAAATGCCCTTCTCTTTATTTTCTATTTATTCTCTTTATTTTCCCCCCATACCCCTTTGTTTGAGATAATAAACTGCTATGTCCACTTCATTGATCCTGTAACTTCCCTCTTTTCAACTTCTCGTCTTCCCAATTAGCTTGTGCCACCATGATGAGTTACTGGAATTTTCTTTTTACAAGCTCCTGAAAATCTCATACCCCCCTGTCCCCTGTAGCTGGGTGCAGTTTCCAGTTCCTTTGTAGTGTGCCCAGTCTTAGTCAAGTGGAGAAAATCAAGTGATTTTGTTTTTCCTATCATACCCAGTGGCATCACAAAGCCTTTCTAGGTAGAATCTAGGAAGATAATCTCCTTACTGACCACTGGGGGGCGCGAACGAGCAAGCCTCAGACTGTACTAGTTCCTACTCAGTTTTTGTGAGCCCGTGCCCAGTGAGAAATGAATCAGTTACAGAAATAGGGTAAAACCGAGATGTGGGCTGTGAAGGAAGGGAACACACGCTTATGAGAGCACAGGACAAAGCAAGCAGACCTAGTCTGGGGGCTGGAGGGAGAGAGAAAGAGTTCCCCCGAGGGGGTGACACTTAAAGGGAAATCAGAGGGCTAAGTGGGAGTTTACCAGGCACATAGAGCTTTAGTGGCTGGACAGAATGTCATGTACAGTAGCATTGTAGCAAGCCTGAGAATGAGGGAAGACACGTGTGACACTGGACCCAAGTGGCAGGTGGAGTGAGGCATAAAAGGCTTTGTGAGGACTGGAGAGATGGCTCAGTGGTTAAGAGCACTGGCTGTTCTTCCAAAGGACCTGGGTTCAAATCCCAGCAACCACATGACAGTTCACAGCTGTCTAATTGCCGGGCGTGGTGGCACACGCCTTTAATCCCAGCACTGGGGACACAGAGGCAGACGGAACAGCCAAAGGATACACAGAGAAACTCTGTCTCGAAAAACAAAAAAAAAAGGCTTTGTGAACCAACAGAGGTCGGTCTTGTTTTTACAACACTGAGGAGGCTGTGGACATTTTTTGAGAAGGGCCATAGTACTGGCTTATTTTGCACATTAATTTTGCTTCCTGATTCAAGTTCACTTGTACAATTTATGAGGCTTAGCTTAATAGCTTAAAAACCAAAAACTGGTATTAAAAATATCCTTTCTATCCCTCTTCCATCCGCGCCACCCCTGCCCTGATTATGAGAGGTCCCAAGCACTTTGGGTTTTAGCATACTCTTCCTGTTTCCTATCATACAGTTATGTGCATGCATGTGTGCCACAGCATGCATGTGGAGGTCAGAGGACAACTTGCTTTCCTTCTACCACATGGGGATGAGGGCTGAAGATCCAACTCAGGTCCTCAGGTTGGCAACAAGGGACTTTATCCACTGGGCCTTCTCACTAGCAGCCCGGGTTCTGTTTCCTTCTTCATCCCTGGGTTCAGTCAAACGTTATTTGAAAGTGTTTTAAAAAATTGTCTACACTGAACATGTGCAGACTTTTTTCTCATTATTGTTCCCTAAACAATATAGTATAACAATGTTTAATATAATGTTTATATAGTATCGGGTATTGTAAATTATCTAGAGATGATTTAAATTATATGGAAGGTTTGTGTATGTTATGTGCAAACACTGTTCCATTTTGTATAATCATCTTAAGCACTGCTTATTTTGGTATTTATGTAGATTCCTGGAACCAAGCCCCTTGGATATCAAGGGATAACTATACAAGGAAATGAAAAAAATATTTTACTCCTTCGACAAACAGTTGAGAACAGCATGTCTGTTCTTACTGTTGTTTATTGGGACTGTTGCTGTGTTTTAGCCTAGAGAACTGTTTTAGCTAAGCTCACAGGTATCTTTCCCTTTGTTTTTCATGACAGTTTAATATTCTGTAATATTGATGATAGAATATAGTATAATAAGAGTGACAGTACTTTCTCTAAGACCACTTAATGCCAGGTATTCCTTCAAGTTTTAGCTCACTTGATTCCCAACGATACTATAGGGAGGCGTCCCTGTTATCTTCCATTTATTGATGAGGAAATGGATGTTTAGTCAATGGCAGATCCATCACTTGAACTCAAGACTGTGGGTTGAGGGCCCTTCCCTTTAAATAGTGACACGGAGTTACAAGAGTAACCATAATGTATTTATTGATGTGCACTTGGGTTACTTCTATACAGATTTACCAAGGCAATGTTTTTTCCAGTCTGTGCTCTTTTTGCCTATCTGCTGGGTGAAAAAACAAAACAAAACAAACAAAATAATATATCACTTTAATTTTGTTTTCAGTTTCTTTTCCTCGAAGAGAAGCTGAGCACTTTAGAAATGGTATTTACAGTTTGTCCATCTTTCTTTCCTTGCTGGAGCTAGAACTCAGGGCCTATGTGCTCTAGGCCAGCACTTTACCACTAAAGCATACTCCTGCACCCTTCTTATATATGTTTAGGGTTGCATTTTATTCCTCCTTCTTTGAACTCTGCTTCTCCTTTGTGCTCGCTTTTCCATTCTGTCAGTCTTCAATTAAGTTGAATCCCAATAGCTCTTTACATGTGGGTATTAGGGGTTAGCAGACATGGTGCCCAGATTTGTCTTTTGGCTTTGTTTGCAATTTTGGTCATGCAGAATTTCTTTGTAATTTTAATTTATCTGTCTTTATTTCCATGTCTCCTGGATTTTGAGTTAAGTTCTTCTCCTCCATGGTGATAAATGAACATGTAGTAATCCTCCCTTTATTTACTGATGGAGGATACAGGGTGCCCAAAACTTCAGGTAGCATCAAACCTTGTATATGCTGTGTTCTTTCCTTTGATAATGTTGTCATTCATAAATTAGGTATAGTAAAGGATTAATAATAGCTATTATTAAAATAATTACAACAGTTCCTGTTATCTCTAGAGCCACTCCTCAGGGTCCAGCCTTGGTAGTCGTCACCTTCTTCAGTGGTGAAAGGGGCTCCCTGTAGTTTTCCGTTTACCATAGCACCCCCTTCTACTGAATTCTAAAGCTACTTCTAAATCATGTCCCTATTTAGAAACTTTCACTGGTTCCCATTCTACCCGGTGCACAAAAAAGACCTCATGTAACCCAGCCTCTAATTTTTCTCCTACCCCATCTATTTTAGCCCCTTACTTGCAGTCTAATGCTTGGTGATCCCACAATCCTTTGTGTTCCCTGAACTTCCCGTTCTTGGCTGTGTAAGGTTGCAGTGCTGGAGCGTCTGCTGAGATTGGTCTTCTCCCTGCCAGCCGTCCACCTGGACAGTATTCTCTAAGCTCCCTCAGTGGCCTTCTCCAGGAAGTGCCCACAGAAACTCCTTTTCTCACTCCCTTGGTTGCCTCCTTCCCTCCTGGTGTCTTCCTGCTTGAAGGCTGCTAAAGCAGGTGTCTCATGGTGTCACTTTTCACTCTAGACCCCTAAAGGACAGGGGTTTTTCTTTTGTTGTTGGTTTCAGAGGGGATGTGAAGGAGGGAAAGTTCTGCTCAGATTGTTGCCTCACACAGTCACAGACATTACGTAATAGAAAGTGCATTTCTAAGCTGGCTTCCATTGTCTATGTGTTGTGCACTTCCTTTTTGCTTTCGCTTCTAGAATCTTGATCTCAATTCATCTCCACATGTCCACTAGACTGGGAGTCTAACACACATGGGCCCCACAACATTGAATAGAAAGAAAAAAGATCATCTGCCTTAACTCGAAGTGAAATGAAGTATTTCAGTCAGTTATTGAATATCAACAACAGACCAGAGTTTCTACAACACTCAAGCATATTTTTCTTAATGTAAATCTCTGATCTCCTTTTATGTTACTCTTGATGCAGATAGCACAAAATGCATTCACATTTATCAGTACCTCAACATTTAAATGCATATTTGCTATTTGAAAGTATTTCAATAACTGCATTTTAATATGATTGGTTTCTTTTGTAATTCTCCATGTCCTGTACTTAAATTTTTTTATTAAAAGTCAGGCATGGTGGCATACACCTTTAATCCCATCACTTGGGAGGCAGAAGTAGGCGGATCTCTGAGTTGGAGGCCAGCGTAGTCTACAAAGTGAGTCCAGGGCAGCTAGGGCTCTGTTACACAGAGAAATTTTGCCTTGAAAAAAGGTTGTGGATGTAGCTCAGTTGATACAGGGCTTTACCTACCAAAATATAAAGCCCTAGGTTGAGTTTCCAACACCATAAAAATCAGGTGTGGTCGCACAGGTTTGTAACCCAGCAGTTGGGTAGTGGAAGCAGGAGGATGAGGACTTCATAGCTATCCTTGGGTACATAGTGATATTTGTTCCAGACCCACCTGGGCTACTCCAAACCCCTTCCCCCATTTATCTACCCACCCCATGTCTCTCTCTCTCTCTATCTCTCTCTCTCTCTATCTCTCTCTGTCTATCTATCTATCATCTATCTATCTATCTATCTATCTATCTATCTATCTATCTATCTATCTATCATCCATCCATCCATCCATCCGTCCATCCAACTTCTATATTCACTCTGAGAGGGAGGAATAGCTATGTTTCTTCAGCTACCCCAAGGCACCAAAAACTGAGGAGTACTTTCTGGAGTTTATTCTGGCACTTGAAAAGAGGCAGGCAGGCTGGCTTCCACACACCATAGAATCGTTGATATCACCAATTGCTAGGGGGCTCTGGCATAGGGACTAGTGCTTTGAAGTCTCTGTGTCTGTTTGTCACTTGTAAGCTGGGGGTAGTGCTAGGACTTTGGTTGTCATGAGGAGCCCCAGAGCTGATGTGCATGACAAGTTCATACACCAGCGTCCGGTACGTGAGGTGGTTTCCCCTTACTACAGTTGTTATTATTCACTACTAATTCTCTTGCCTCTTGTGAATTTACATATGTGTCTTCTTACTGGGCTCTGGGCTCAGGGGGTGAGGATTATGCCTCGATCAATTCTAAAGCCACAAAACCCTACCCTGACAGATTGCATGATTAGCGGTGGATTTAGCAGCTTCTGCTCCGTTCTTTGAGATGCTGATTTCTCCCCAGGGCCAGATGCTCCTATCTCTCAGTCTCCTGCTCTGCCTGAGCTTGCTGCTTGGGCTCCTCTGCTTTGCCCACCCCAGAGGCTAAGTTACCTGTGGAGAAGTCAATGAGAAGCACCACGGGGTACTTCAAAAGAACAGAGCCAGCACCAAACTCCTCATTTTTAGACCCCTTCTCTTAACTTGTTCTCCTTCCTCATCCTCTTCTGTTTCCCTCCCAGTTCTGTCCCCTCCATTGATTCTTCTTCTCCACCGACCAGTTCAGAAGTTCTGACTTCCACAGTAGCAGTGCTGACTGACACCTTTCAGCCCTTCCTCTCCGCCCTCAAGCCCAGTGGAGTTTTCCCATTCTCTAAGGTGCATCCGGGCCTCCCTCACACCCTTCTTGCCTTCCCCCATGTTTGTTCATCTTACCATCAGAACGAGCTCTCTAAAATAGCAGGTCTGATCAGATTTTGTTTGCTGTTTGTAGCTCATGCCTAGGGTTCTTTACATGTTCATTCCTTTGAATGGCATTAAAGATCACAATTTGACCTTGCATGGCTTGGTCTTGCTTCCCATCACTGGGACTCTGACTCTATTATTTAGTCCTTTTGAAACAACCAATGTGCTGCTCTCCAACCTATCACACACACCCCAATTGTTCCCCTGTAACCTGGTGTACTCCACGCCCTCCTTTATAAATTA
This sequence comes from Lophiomys imhausi, assembly GCA_907164525.1. Lineage (NCBI taxonomy): Eukaryota > Metazoa > Chordata > Mammalia > Rodentia > Muridae > Lophiomys > Lophiomys imhausi. Next base: position 1,576,477 of record CAJQZJ010035412.1, on the reverse strand, counting down.
GCTTAACGGTGCTGCCTCTTTATGTGCCTTTTTCCTTGCAGTTTTAATATGTGCACTGAGGGCAACAAATGATGTTTGTCTGTGTTGCACCACCAGGTGGCAGCAGTCACACATGTTTAATCTCAGGAGCAAGTGCGGATATTTGTTTTAAATCATTAAATGAATAATAAACATTGATTAAGTTGATAATTATTCTTATAATTGAAATGCTGTGGTAGACAGTGAAATCCACACGCCTTCTAGGACTTGGGCCTAGGCAACAGGGTAGGATAGAGTGCTCTACTAACAGAGAGTTGGGACAGAAGGTAGGAGCATATTTTAGGAAGTGACAAAAATACCACGTACTAAATATCTTATAAACATCAGAAATTTGTTGTTCCATACTGGAGGCAGGGAAGTCCAAGATGCAAATACCAGCAATCTGGTGCAGGCCTTCTTCATGGCTACCACTGTCTGTCTAACGGCCTCCCATCCACACGTGTGCTACAGACGAACAGATCTTCTTGAATCTCTTTTATAAATACACTCATCCCATTTATAAGGGCTCCACTCTGCAATGCCCCATCTTCTAGCACCATCACGTTGGCCGTGCAGTTTCAACATGAGTTAGGAGACACAGAGTCAACCTGCAGCAGAAAGGAAATGGTTGAGCTTCAGTGCTTCTAACCTATTCAGGCTGAGTTGTCCAGGAAACAGGAGGATACAAAGTTTTAGACCTGTTTGGGGAATTCTGGGAAGGGGTTGACTTCAGTGTCATTGGTATAGAAGTAGTGATACAGGCTTCATAATGGATGAGTGGGTCCAGGAGATGGGGGGAAAAACCCTTGGGATAAAGCAACCCGTAGAAGGTGGACAGAGGGGAAAAAAAGCCTGTTGGGAGATTTTAGGGATGGTTGGAGCAACAGGAGGACAGCTGAGTTTGTCCTGAAGGTAAAACAGTAGAAATTTCAGTTGAATAGCAGCAACCAAACCATAGGGGATGTGATGTGAGAGGTGCAGCAAGACGAGGCCTGTGGAGAAGATAGGAAGATTCCCTTCATTGCACTTCCTTTATCCTCCCCTCTCTTCCCTTTCCTCCTTTCCTCCCATTGTCTCCCCTCCCCAGGACTGGGCCGTTTCAAATCCTATGACAAGATACATGGTGTGAGAGAACTTTGAAAGTATTGAAGAGAAGCGGGAGTTGGTGGATTATGAGGTTATGACACGCACGGAGAATGACAGGGTTTTGTTGGTGCATTGGACTACCAAATAACAATGATAAGACGACTGCATGATGAGGAACGGAGTCTAAGTTCTTTGAGCACTGTCCAGAGAATTGCTTTGTGTGTGTGTGTGTGTGTGTGTGTGTGTGTGTGTGTGTGTGTGTATGTGTGTGTGTTCATATGTGCATGTTTGTGTTTGCATGGGTGCGTGTATGTGAGTGAGTGCATGGATGTGGCGCTGTGTGTAGGCCATAGGTCAATGTCTAGTGTTGTTCTATCACTGTTCACTTTGTTTTTTTTTTGAGAAAGGGTCCTTCATTGGCCTGACATTTATCTATAGGCGAGGCTGGATGGCCAGCATGCCTCAGCAATCCATCTCTCTACCTCTTGAAGTTAGAAACACATGCCACAATAATTGCTTTTTCTTTGAATTTTTATTGGAAATATATTCTCATCACACTTTCACCTCCTCCAACTCCTCCTAGAGTCTTCATACTTTCTCATGAACCTAAATCCACACTCTTTTATTTCTCTCTTTAGAAAACAACTTCACACACAGAGAGAGAGAGAGAGAGAGAAGAGAGAAGAGAGAAGAAAGAGTGAGAGAGAGAAAACACAAGAAACACAGATGTACAGGTCCACACTTTCACATACAAAGAAATCACATAAAAACACAAAATTGGAAACCATAGTAAAAGACAAGTTTTTTTTTAATCCAAAGTATTATGAGACAAAAACAAACAAACAAGCAAACAAAACCAACCAATGAGCCAAACAAAAAACCCATTCAACTTTTTAAAAACACTTCTCCAAAACTACCATTGAGTTCGTTTGGTTTGGCCATCAAATGCTGGGCATGGGGCCTGCCCTTAAGTGTGGTTTGTGTCTCCCGTGAGACTCCATTGGAGAGAACTAATTTTTCCTTTGTGAGCAATTATCAGTTGGAGATAGTTTCTAGGTTAGACATGTGGGCTTGTGTCTGCTTACCCTCTTAGTGCTGAGACCTCATCTGGCCCAGACCTGTGCAGGCCCTGTGCAAAGTGCCACAATGTCTGTGAGTTCATATGTGCATCGGTCCTGATGTGTCTAGAAGGTTTTGTTTCCTGGTGTCCTCCATCCCCCCTGGCTCTTACAGTCTTTCCACCTCCTCTTCTGCACGGTTGTCTGAGCCCCTTCAAAAGAGGAAAGATTTGATGGAAACATCCCATTTAGGACTGAGTGTTCCAAGGTCTCTCATGCTTTGCACATTGTCCAGCTGTGGTTCTCTATATTTGTTCCCACACGCTGTAGGAGGAAGCTTTCTTGGATGATGGCTGAAGATACTGATCTCTGAGTGTAACAGAATGTCCTTAGCCATTTTATTGCTATGTTCCTTTAGCAGAACAGTAAACACCTGATTTTTACAGTAAACACCTGATTTTTACATATGGGTTCTTAAGGCAATCATCTTACCAACTGAGCAATCTCATAGAACTCTTTTTAATAATTATTTTTGTTTTGTTGTTTTGTGTATATGGCATTATTTTATTATTTTTGTGCACATGGATTTTTCCTGCCTGTATGTCTATGCATCACATCCATGCCAAGTGTTTGTGGAGTCCAGAAGAGAGCAGTGGATCCTCTGTAACTGGTTGCTGGAAACCTGGGTCCCCTGGAAAGGCAGCAAGGGCTCTTAACTACTAATCTATCTCTTCCTCTATTTGTCCCCCCCCCACCCCTCATGTAGCCTGTCTCTGGACAGACAGACCTGTATACCTTCCTGCTCCGCATAGAAATCTTGATTATAGAAGTGGCTTGTACATTGAGTTGGGTGTGGTGTTAGCCAGCACTCAGGAGCCTGAGGCAGGAGGATCGTGAGTTTGAGACCAGGGGAGGCTACATAGGGATACTCTGTAGGCGAAGGAGGGAGGAAAGAATGAAGGGAAGAAGAAGGGAAGAGAATGGATGAGATCGTTCCTGCCGTTATATCTCTCGAGATGTTACCCACTAGCTACCAGTGACTCTCGGGCAGTTGGAATGTTGCTAGTGGGATTGAGGAGTTGAATGGCTAATCTGGTTCGCAGTCTCACTTGAGTTGAAATTTCAATGGCAACACATGCTAGAAGGTGAGAGCAGCAGGAGCATTCCGAGACAGAAATCCATGCCCTTTCCTGTTCTCCACCATTGTGCAGCCAGAGTGGAAAAGGAGGGCATCTGGCTTGGCAGGGCTTTGTAAGTAGGATCGATTCTGTTGAATATCAGGAACACGAAGGACGTTTGGGACTGGCAATCTTGCCACCACCTTCAGGCATTGGACAGGTCACTCAAGGAGTGACCGCAGAGTGGGACACAGGGTAGCAGTTGAGCGCTAACACATCCTATTCAGGCCTTGGACACCTAACAGCTTCCTGCTCTGTACATAGAAAAAGGAAGGTGGCTCCAGGTAAAGCAGGTCCTGCCCTAGTCCCCATCCTGTCAGAGGCACTAAGTAGAGTAGGGAGGGAGGTATACAGGTCTGTCTGTCCAGAGGCAGGCTACGCTGACAAGCACATCAAAAAAGAAGATGCTGTGCACGATGAGGTTAGATCACCTGCTTTCAAATTCTGTTGCTAGTCCTTGGCAGCTGTGTGACAAGCCAAGTTTCCTTAACGTCTCTGTGCTCCTGTTTCTTTGCAAAAGAAAACAATAGTGGTCTTTCCTTATAGGGCTGTAACGAACATTAGGTGGCATCAGGTTGTAAAGTGTTTGCAATAGGCCTGTTGTATAGGCAATGGTGGGGAAGTTGTTCAGTATTGTGGGGATGACTTCTGCTTGTCACTGTACCAAGACCCTGCCTTCTAATCCAGTAAGATAGGGGGCTAGCAGTTTCTTTAGTTCCCACCCTTAGCATGGGATGCCCTGAGAATTACTTAGTGGGAGGGTACTAAGAGTGCAAGGAGAGGGATGAAAAATCCCTTCTGGCCACCAGATCAAATTGAAGGACTGGTGCCAGAGTATTAGGTCACAAAAGTGTCCAAGCTGAGATGGCCAGAAAGAAAGCCAGGAGAGAGTAGAGGGACAAGTATAGGGACCCATAACATCATAAGACTGGGAATATGAAGGCTAAACTCATCCGAGGTTGTGGTCAGATTATCCTCGCTGCGATGGGGGCCATAAAAGTGGTGACAGATGGCAGACTGTGAGTATCAAGGTCCAGTAGACCTGTAGAGGTTCAAGATGTCACAAGGTGAGGACAGTGGAAGAGGCACCCAAATGGATGTTGAAATCCCCCTAGATGCTGGTGCGAAAGGGGGTCATGTGAAAAGGAAGCCTGCAAGTCAAGTAATGCTAGTCTTGGATGAAGTGTGGTGACCCTGAGGAGAGCAGTGATGACAGAGAGACCTGCAAGAGTGGGACCCTGAAAGGAGAAAAGGAGGAGAGAGAGTGAGGATCTAGTAGCACAGAAGGCCACAGGCCGAGCTGACAGTGGGCATGAAAGGGTTGGAAGAAGCCGGCCTTGCTGAGAGCTGCATCCTAGAAAGATGTGAAAGGGACTTTGGAGAAAGGTGGCAGATGCAGGATTAGTTGATGGTTACTTGGGTTTTCCTTTTCCTGATGCACTAGTGGGATGCCTGGGAGGAAAGCAAGCCACAGGGTTGGTGGCTAGAGCATCTGCATAGTTTTAGCCAAAGGCTGGGTCCTTGCCTACTAGGCTGGTGCCCAGCTCGACAGCTCTCTTTCTTCCTCCTGCAGTGTTGACCAGTTGGGTGGTTTGGGTAGTTGTGGTAGCTTTTATTTAGGCAGGAGTTGTTAACCTGTGTTCCACCCCCAGGATGGATTTAAGGATTCTCAAGCTTTAATAAGGGGGGAGCTTATAAGTACTAGGCGTCCGATCTGTTAACTGCACCTGTGACTTTGTTATCACTGGCCATCACAGTCTCCTCCCTTTCAGAGAATTATAGCTGCAGCCACCTCCTAATACGCCCAATGCTTGTCAGCACTTTGAACTTAGGGCGGTTGTCAGATTTGCTGCTAGATCTTAGAGCATGCATTTATAAAGAAACATACCTGAGTCACAAAACATCATGGATATTTTGGTAATTCTTTTCACTGTGATACCTTTTGTAATTCTTTGCTCTTTATGTTTTTCAAACACAAATGTAGAAAACAAGAGGTGTATATTCTAAGAAAGGGGACATCAGTATCCCCAGGTTGGTGGTCTTTCCTTTTCCAGGTCTCTGGCTGCAGGAAACACCTCTTGCTTACACTAGAGGGCGCTCTAGCTTTAGTGGCCAATGGGATCTTTCCAGTGAGGAAGTGGTTGTTTTGAAGTGTTAACAATTAAGCAGCCCTTGGGGGGACATTTCTGGAGACTGGGATTTATCAGTGCTATGTGATCGGAGACAGCTACTTCTCCAGTTTTATCAGCAACATGAGAATTGAGGCGCAGCCCCTCTGCTAGTTGATTTCCAGGGCCTGCTAGAACCAAAGTTCTTTGTTTGCCTAGGAATGCTTCAACATTGACCTCAAGGTCCAGGTTGGGTCCCTTGCTTCTTTTCTTTGCCCAGGTGAGCCCATTGCACCCATCCTGGCTGGCAAAGGTTAGGGTTTGCAAACCTTAGTTCTGGGAAAGTTCTTATTACTTAGGCTTCCTGACTCTGTTTTTCTGGTTGGACAAGGCCAGAGGAAAGGCTAAGAAACACAGAGAAAGCCTGAAGGCTCCTAAGGGGCTGAGTAGGGGAGGGAGGAGCTGAGTGGAGGAATTTAAACAGTGGCCCAGAGCTGGGTCTTACACAATAGGGCAGGTAGGAGAGTCTCTGAAGGCCACTGAACTTTCCTTGCTAAGAAGGAGGTCACTGGGGCTTTGTGGGAACAAAAGCTTAAGTCAAATGTTTTCTGGCTTAATTTTATCACCTTCCAGGAAACACTGGCGTTTACACCTGACTATATTGTTTGTTCCTTTACTGGTGGCTTTCCCCAGGCCTGTTGGTATATCTTCAGGCTCCAGGGTTTTCCCTGCATCAGTGGACCGCCTGTGTTGTCACAAAACCCAAGTTTTACATCACTGTGAGGTGCTTGTTACCTAAGTAGGAACTGCAGGATCCACCCCTACCTCCAGGGTTGAGTCCCAGGAAGGGGGCTTTCCTTCAACTTCTCCAGGAAAGTGCAGTTCCTGCATCAGCAGTGTCAGCTGAATCAGGGGACCTGGTAACAATGCAGGTTCTTAGATTTCAGATTGGAGTCCACTCCTCAGACCTAACTGAATCCAAAACTGCAGGCCAGCTGGAGTCCAGAAAACTGTGTTTTAATCAGCTATCCAGGGAGTCCCTGGAAGATTGAGTCTCCGCCCTCAGAACGGTTGATACAGAGTGAATGCTAAGCCTCATTGCCTCAAATGATCCAAGAGTTGACTTCCCCTTGCTCACAACCCACCAGGGACTCTGTTCATACTCAGTACCTAGCATGGCTGTATAGCGGTATGCTATGTTTAAATAACACTCTTGTTCAGAAAGTCTCCATGCTGTTAGCTTTCCCATCCCTACAAGATGGGGTGAGGCGGGGTGGGTCCACAAGTTTCCTGTTAAGGATCTCTCAGTTTTGAGAGGTTTTGACCAACAACTTGGAAGGAGTAGAAGTTGGGAGCTGATTCTTTGGACTCTAGAGCTTTTGCTAGGCCAGGCCCACCACCCATTGGATTCTGTACCTGCTCAGCACTCTAACCTAAGTGCTGGCGGTGATGCTGAGATGAAGGTTGGCTTCTGAAATGTCTTTGTCACAGGCCCGGCGGCCAGTCAGCTCCCACTGCACACACTGAGGGCAAGGCTTAGCCCATGTGGGCTCTCTAGCCTGTTGGGGGAGGTGTTGGGCACATCCACCTCCTTTGTCAGCGCCCAGCAAATGATTCTGCCCTGCCTTTGTAATAAATCATACTAAGTGTGGGTACAGGGCTCATTTAGACCCACTAGGGGCTAAGAATTTTGCTTGGGATTGTACCACAGGAAGATAGTTTCTGGGCAACTAAAGCTGCATCAGTCATTTTGTTGTTGTTGTTGTTTTTATTTTTGTTTGGTTTGGTTTGGTCACCATGACAAATTTCCTGGGGAAGAAACAGCTTAAAAAGTGAGAATATAGAGCTTGACTCCTAGTTTTTGATTGGCTCTACTGTTTATGGGCCTGTGCCCGATAAAGCAGACCATCATGGTAGAGAGGGCAGACATAGTAGGGCAGAAATGCTCCCCTTGTGATGGCAGGAAGTAGAGAGACAAAGAAAAGGGCCAGGGAAAGAAAAGATAGATGTTTTCAAGACATATCTATGGGGGAGGGGCACTTCCCTGCTATAAATCCATTAGATTATGAATCTTTCAGTGGATTAATGCAAAGATTTAGGTTAATAGCATCAGAATCCAGCCATGACCTTGACTCCACACACACCTTTGCTGGGAACACCGCATATTCAACCACATGACAAAGGCTCATAAAAGCAGAAATGGAGCTGTCTCAATTATAGGACACTGAAGATAGGATGGATGGCATCATTGTCAGGAGTTAAACTTGTCATTCTCTTCCTTATGTACAAACCTCTACCTTTGCTAAAGTTCCCAATCCTATTGAGTAATCAGCCTATTAGTCAGACCAGAGATCTAAAGTTAATCGGTGGCTCTTAACTCTTTGAAGCCCCAACTTCCGTTTAGCCAGTGATCAAATCCTGCCAAGTTCACTTCCTGATCCTTTCCCACTAGACTCTCTTAGCTCAGATTGGATCATCCGTGCTCAGTTTCTTGTTGCAGCTTCCTCCCTGATCTCCCTACTTCTGGTCTCCCTTTCAGTCTCCAAACTCTAGTCCATACTGGTCAGCAGCTCCAGGGAGCTAGTTAGAGATGTGGAGGCTCTCACTCCACCCAGACCGCCCACTGGCATCAGAACCTACATTTGAACACAGTCCCAATGTGATCTCTGATGCCCCAAGTATGTAAAGTAGTGAACTGGATTCTTCTTGAACTGGCCTTAATCCTTTACCCTGTCTCTATCAGACTAGTCTAATGAAGCATATTAGACTGTAGCGCTTCAGTATGCTGGCTTGCTCGTGCCATTCTTTCAATAAATGTTTTTGGAGTCCCCACTTGGTGTCTGGCAGTGTAGTAACTGCTGAGACGAAAACACCCAGAGCAAAACACGTAAGTGTTTTCCTTTTATGGACATTATTACGTCCATATGGGAGGAGATAGACAGTGGAGACATAGAGAAGTGGTATGTAAGTTAGATGTTGAGTGCAATGCACGAGGCAGACATTCAGAGTAAAGTATGAGATGCTGCTGCCTGGGCATAGAGGGACGCTATTCTGAATGAGGTGGCCTCATTTAAAGGGAAGGTTTCACTGACAATGTGACATTTGGGCAGAGGCTAGCTAACAAAAGAGCAAGCCCTTTGAGCTCTATGGGAAAGATATGGCAAGCTGAGGAGATGACAAGGGTAATGGCCATGAGGCAGAAATGTTTCTAGATTATTCCAGCAACTATGTATAAATCACGGTGGTTGGTTCCATATGAAGGGGGGAAACTATTAGGACATGAGGTTAGAGATGATAGACTAGAAATAGGTAAAGCAAACAGGTGAAATTAATACGTAGCTGAGAGGTTATTGGAGGGTTTATGAGAGAAAGATTTATGAGTCTAATTAAAAAAATTCAAAGGATTGCTTGCTGTGCTGATATTAGAATGGAGGTGTGCAAGGGTGGAATAGTAGATGCAGGGATAAACGTAAGTGCTCTCTAATAATTTAAGAAGTGGATGATGGTGGCTTGGACTAGGATGCAGTAGAGATAGGGGAAAGGTGTTGGAATCTCAGTACATGTTAAGGGTACAGCCAAGGGTTTGTGGATGAATCAGATATAGGATGAGAAAGAATAAGAAGAAAGGCTCAAGAATGCATCTAAAGTTTTTGACTGGATCACATGAGAGGGATGGCCATTTACTGAAATAAAGACTTTTGGGATTGTGTATTACTTTTTCTTCCTCTTTGGTTTGGTGTGTCTTTGGGGGGTATTGTTTCAATTAAGTAATATATGGTAATAACCATCCCTAAAACTTAGTGACTCCGAGTAATGACATTAGTTCTTGCAATCGGCCCATTCTTTAATGGACTGATTGAGTTCATGTAAGATCATTCATGTACTGAAACTGTTCCCCACAATGTGGTGATAGTTCAGACTCGCGTCTTTGGGACAAAGCTAGGGTTAGGTGAATTCCTACCATGTGCTTTCATGATGGAATTGATGCCCTTGTTAGAACAGACCTTGAATGGGCACCCCTACCCTCTCTCTGTCATGTGAGGAAGACACAGCCAGAAGGTGGTTGTCTATAAGCCAGGCAGTGAGCCCTCAGTAGAAACCAACTATCTGGTAGATTGATTGTGGACTTCTTAGCCTTCAGAAATAGAAAAAAAAAAGTAATATTTTTTAAGGCATCCGGTCTCTGGTGGTTTATTAAAACAGCTTGAACTGACTGAGATATTCTTTTGGTCTTCTCTGGACCCAGTTAGGACCCTGGACTGGTTGGTCCTCTCTACTCACACAGCTGTTCATGGCATGTGGATGTCAGGGTAGTATTTCAAAGAGGGTGATCCCCAGTGCCCAAGTGCATATCAAACCTCCTATTGAATTTTCTTTGGTGAGGTTCCATTAAATAAAGCAGGCTGGGATGAGTCCCTGTTGATCACACAGACAAGTTGTTGAGGAACGGTTTGGATTCTGAGAAAGTTATTCACTTGCAGCCTTTACTAGAGTGATAAGTGAAGATCAGAGTTTGGCTTAAGATTGAGACGCCCACTAACTGTTGATACTAGAGTTCAGGGTGGAGGTCCATGGTTAGATATAAATATTGGGGTCATCAACATGTGGGTCACATTAAAGCCATGAGGTTTGTTGACACCAACTATAGAGCAAGAGTAAGCAACAGAGTTCTGAGTTCTGTCTATTATTTTGAGATCAGCACCATGGGGAAGAGAAGGCAAGGAAAGGTAAGAAGCTGGGAAGGAGACAGGAAAATAGCTAAGAATGAGCAGTAGCCTAGAAACCAAGTGCCCAGTGTTTTAAGAACTGGTACATAGGATGAGGCCTGCAAATTGATCATTGGATTTAGAAATGAAAAGGTCATTTGTGACTTTGATGGGAACAGTTGTAATGGAGGAAGAGGAACCTGATATAAGTGGGTTTAAGAGAGACCAGGAAGAGAGGAATTTGGGGTACAGAGAATAGACTGGAGAATCTAATGAAAATATGTGAGTTATGTATAATTTCAGGTGTTTATAATCACACTAAAACTAGGCAAACAGGTGGAATTAATATTGAAATATACCTTATTATACATAGTTTATCCAAAAACTACCATTCAGGTATAACTAATATAAAATTATAACTGGAATATTTTATTAGATATGCTTTGCTATCCAGTGTCTATACCAATTCAAAATAGCTACATTAGAAGCTCTGAATGACATGTAGCTACCACATTGGCTAGTCCAGATATAGTCAATTCTATATTTGTTGTAAAGATATTCGAGACAAGCATTACTAGGAGCTCTGAGGGAGCTGCCAAGTGCTTGTTTACAATTGAGAAAAATCTCTGTATGTTTAGTTTGTTTTCATGGTCACAGGGGTAATCTAGGAGGAAAGAGGAAAACAAGTGTAAGAGAAAGAAAAAACAACCTTGTGTACTGTCAGTAGGTGGGGAAGTAGTGTCGGGGTCCCAAACGAAAGCCTGGCCTCGACTGAGACCCTCTTCACAGTTCTTCTGGGTTGCAGAGATGAAGGCAGAATAAACCCCGCACGTGTTAAGGTGCGTAGGTGTTTAAATGTGCCTGTGAGGGCTTGGGATGTTTTGTGAAATTCCCTTTTTCTAGGCGATGCAGGAAGTGGCACTCAGGTCATTGTTTGACAGGGAGGCTGGGAGGAAAGTATTAAAGGTTCCAGAAGAGAGGAGAAGATATTAAATCGTGACCTCAGAAAGTGAGAGCGTGAGTGGCCAGGGGAATATAGTGTGATTGCTTGCAATGTGAAAGATGCACTTTGGGTCTGTGATCACAAATTGGACATGAAAATAGTCATGCTGCTGTTGTTCACCACCCATGTTAAGCTGTGTAGGAGCAAGCAAGAGAGAAAAAGAATAAAATTTAACTGGGGCAGAGAATTTTTTTTTTGTCCCAGCCATAGTGAGGGAGACAAAGGTGTCAGCAAAGGGTAATCAGAATAGCAGGGCAAGGAATTTAAGAAAGGAAAGGGGAGTGTCGAGTGAAAAGATGGTAGGACCAATGAATAGATCACGGATTCTATTGGTGTCAAAGACCAGGTGGGGTCATGGTTCAAAGGAGTGAGCAGGAAAGGTAGTAATGATGGCTAAAGGAGGAATGCTTGTTTGGGGGGGGGGTCAGAGAGAGGATGCAGCTGTTCTTAATCACAGGGTCTCTGACTTGACCATGAAAGTAAATGGCCAAAGTATGATAATGAGGACAAGGCTGTGGCACTGAGTGGATCCTGGAAGATTCTTCCTGGGACATGTAGAAATGAGCAAGAATTAGGGCAGGAATAGTTTTGGAGAGAATGTTACCAGGCCAGTTATCAATATTTTCAGAGCAAAAGGGCCATCAACCATCATGTATAGTTGATGGCAGAAGGCAGAAATGCTATATGGTACACTGGCAGTTGTGGGGTTTTAGGGTGAAGGGAGGACCAGCAGTCTGGAAAGAGCCATGAAAAGCAAGGAAGCATTGCTCTAGCTAATATGGTCCTATGGCGTTAGAGAGAGGGGACTTTGGAGGGCTGCCAAGGCACCAGGTGACCTGTAGGGACAGGTCTGTTGTGTAAGAACAAGAAGTGTAGTTAGGTGTGGTGCATACCTATTAATCCCAGCCCTTGAGAGGCTGAGGCCGGGGGATTTGTCCATGTTCCAGATCAACCTTGGCTACAAGATCCTGTCTCAAAAACAAAATATAAAAGAAAAAACCACAGGAGGCTGGAAGAGACATTCAGAGGAGAGGCCGAGGATGCGGGAGATGGGAGGTAGGGTTGGCTGATGATTTGTGGCTTTATATTCTGACACCTTTTCCTGGAATTCACTTCCTTACTTCGTTTAATAGGAAAACAGATTCTGCCTCTCATCTCTTTCATAACTCCTTTCCTGAAACTGTCGTAGCAAGGAGCACCAGTGGCCAGCATGGTTCTGCACTCTGTGGAATGTTTGCTTAGACTTTACTGTACCCACCTCCCCCAGGAGAAGGCTATCCTCACTGGAATTTTCTGTGGTCATGAAAATGGTTTCTGTGTGCACTGTCTAATATGGCAGTCACTAGGCACGTGTGGCTGTTGAGTGCTTAAATGTGGCTTACCTGAGTGAAGAAACAGATCTTTGGTTTAATGCATTTGTATATATGCTGCTGCATGTGTCTCGTGGCCAGTGCCAATGACAGAACACTTAACATAGCTAGCCCCTTAACTATGTTCTACCAACTTCTAGGACACCCCTCTCCCAACTCTATGGCTGCTTTTGAATCTTGTCATCAGATTCTTTTATTATGGGTCTTTTTTCCCTAGCCACCTAAATATTGCTGTCTTCCAGACCCCTGTTAGAGCTATAACCTCATTTTGTACACTCTTCTTTGTTCAAGCAGCCATAACCCAATGGAGGCATGTGCCAGTATAGCTTCCAGCATTCAGTGCTGTGCCCTAACCTGAGCTCCTCTCTCCCCTAAACCCCCTGTCAATCCTTGAAGTCAGAGACCTGGAAGTTCCTGTAGATGGTCCTCCTTTATGTCTGGCGAAGGGCCAAGCCATCTGTGTCACCACAGTAGTATCTGAGTCTGTCTTCAGTTCTGTTTCCCTCTGGCCCACTGTCTCCACTGCTGCTGGAGACAACCAGCTGGCTGAAACATAGATCTGACCTATTCATCTCTTAACAACCTAGCAGTGGCCTCTCATTGTATAGAGGATAAAGGCCAAGTTTCCTGCCCTGGATAACAAGGCTCTTCCTTTATTAGGTCCTGTTTTCTTGTATCTCCAGCTGTCTACGGACACAGGACACCTCTTGTGTTCTTGTGCTGTCCTGTAACAAGGAACTGTGCGTAATTGCACACAGATAGCGTGCGAGTGACATCATATACCTCTTTGCAGGCTATGCCTTTGGCCTAGAATGTTCCTTCTGCTATGTCCTATCCCAGCTGCTTCCTGTTGTTCAGATCTCCTGAACTATGACCATCTCCAGTTTCTTCCCTTCCTCGGTGTCCCAAGTACTGACCATGCTTCCTTCAGCGTGTCACCTTGTCCTTCATTTATCAACTGTAACTGGTGAGCCGCAGATTGTCAAGGACAGGAGGTAGCCAAGATTGTTTCCCCACTCTTGCCGTGGAGTTCAGTGCGCGTCATAGATATTGAATGAGTGGGTAGCACGAATAAGTCAGTGAGTTGAAGGAAGCAAGAAGATAGAATAATAGCAGGCTACCCTACCCAGCGTTGAGTCCTTGGTGGCATCCTCTGTGACTGAGAGTGTAGGAGGAAAGAAAGATCCCTTGAGGGGGCTGGGCTGGGGGGGTGGTCTTTGCTACTGCTGGAGCAATTGCCTTGGCTCCCAGCACTCCTACCGCTTCCTTCTGGCACAAATCAATTTTACAGAAGCTATTATCTTGGTTTCCCTCTACCTTTACTGATGACGTGCTTCTATCCTCTTGGGATAGAGGATGCTAGCAGAAAAATGTCACATACTTTCTTAAAGTAGAAAAAAAGAATTTTATGATGTGTTGAATTTTACAGAAAGCGATTCAGTTTCTGTTTTCCTTTTGAAGGAAACTGGTTTTTCACTAGGATCTTCCCAAGAGCCACATCCAGGTATCCAGCAAGGAGAATGATGTGGGTTTGCATACAATTTGCATATATCCCTATGGGCTGGGTTATCAGTACATAAAGTACATTTTTACTGTGTGTGTTTTTTTTAAGGAAATGGAATATTTGTCACAGGCAAATATGATTCTTTCACAGAGGAGGTGTCCATTTTCCCATTTTCCCAGAAAGACCCTCCTCTTCCTGCCTGTGTATGAGTTTCTATGCCTGTGATCCTTGGTGTGAAAATAGCTCCATGCTAGGATAGCTGCTGGTTCTGCATTCTGTAATGTTGTATTCCAGTCGGCAGCCCTGGGAAATAGATGCTGCCTCTAGTTCCTACACAGGAAAACAACTTTAAAGGAACTGTGATTTACTCCATGTCATTTCCATGGGGAACTTGAGGCTGTCTGACCTGCCAGGCCTTTGTTTTTAAGTTGTTTCATTGTATTTTCTTTCGTATCTGTACTGTTTGATGTTCTGTCTTTTATACTTACTGTTACTCACCCGAGACTGGTTTCTTCGTGCATGGACCATCCGATTGCCATTTGAATGGCAGTGGACTATTATGCAATATTGAGGTATCGTAGTTTACTTAACCTATCTCCGTAGTTGGTTTGTTTCCAGTTTCTCAATATCATAGAGAAAACAAGTGAAACGGTCTTTGTGCAGATAAGGGGGGTTTGTGGGTTGGGTTTTATAGGTATTCCAAATAGTCTTCAGGGTACTAACACTGAACCAAAGTTACACTTCTATGATTCCTCAGCAAGTCTGTGCTGCCGCTTTGCCCATGTAGTGAGCATTGGTTGAGTGTGCACTGTGCATCCAGGGCTGAGGTGTAGAGCATTAGGGAGAGCTCCTCCCTCCGTCAACAGTCAGTCTGGTTGGGATAGATGATGCAACACAGAAGGGTTGGTACAAACATGGGGCTCTGTGAAGGGTCAGTGAGAACACTGAGGAACATGTCCCCTGATAGTATCTAAGTGTTCCTTTCCCGCCAGAACACAGAACACAACATGGGAGAAGCATAGGGGAGGAATAGCTATCCTGTGCTTAAATCCTCGTTCCCCTCCTTCCCTAGGACTATGGTAGCTGAGCTGGCTACTCGGCAAGGACACACACACATTCAAGCCCATCCCTGTACCACCATTTGATATCTGAGGCATGTCACTGCCACTCAGCTTCATTGGGGGTGGGCCTTGAGCAGAAGTCAGAAGGAATAAAAGACAGCTGAGAAAGTGATGGATGGAGGCTTTACACCAAAAAGAGGGAGGGAGCCTGGGCACTTATAACCCTTCCAGGTCTCTTCTTCTGTGTGTCCTCAGAAACCGGGACATCAACATGGTGTCCAGGTTATACTCACTGATAAGATAGACCAGTGTTCACACTCCCAGTATATTGCTCAATGCCTTGTTACCAACCAAGTGCTGTCTTGGCTGTTGGAAAGATATACAAGGTTCTTGACTTTGGAACATCAGATCCCAAAGGCGTACCCAGCCCATGAGCCAAATGTGGCCAAAGATAGCTATAAATATATCCTGATACAAAATCACAAACCCCAGATGCTTCAGCATGTCGAGAGTGAGCATTACCGGATATCCCCTGGCTTCAGCCACTCCACTTAGTCCCTTCTGCCTCCTCCACCTTCTTACACTTGTCCCTTGGCATCTTGCTTCAGGGTCTTCTTACTCTCTCACTACGGACACGTTTCCATGACTTTTGATTTCTTCTGTGTGCTGATGTCACCCATCTTTGTATGTTCAGCTGATCCTCTTCCTGGAATTTGTGGCTCATATCATAAGTATAACAAGCATTTGTTAAATCCCAGGTAACACTATAACTCTGTTATGTCGTCTGACCCATGGCTCTTTGAGTGAGGTGGTGCCTTTCCCATTATACAGATGAGCAACACTGAGTTGAAGAGATACTGAGATTTGCCCAAAGCTCTGAAATCCATAAGTGATAGAGCTAGGATTTGAATAGTTCCACCTTGTAGGCTCCAGGTGTCCACAGTGTCACCCAGGGTTCGGTCTTCTAGACTGTATGTGCTCACCGCAGGGTTGTTTCCGTGTGGATATTTCATAGGCAGATACTCCGTTGTCAACATGTATCAACTGGACTTTATCATTTCCTTCCCCTTCAATCAGCCTTTGCTCCTCTCCTCCATTGCAGTAAATGGTATCAGTGCGCTGATGGACAAGAACTTAGTACAACTCTGAGAGTCGCCACTGTCCTTCCTCTCCCTCAACTCCACCCTCCTGTCTTTTACTTCATCCTTCTGATTTTCCACTCCTCTCTTCATTTTTACTTTGCTCTCTAGGCCCCTGGAGCAGCCCCCCTGCCAACACCCTAGACTGCCCCTTGCACCCTAATCTCAACAACCAGCACTCACATTCCTCAGACTCCCTGCAGCTTTGAGTAGCTCTGTAGCAGAACACCAAGATGACCTCCCAGGGACTGAAATCCATCTGGAAAAGATGTTTTGTTTGGTTCATTGAACATTCTTAAAACATTTTGAATAGTTGCCCGCATTTAAAAATCAGACATTCCACATAAAGTTTCATGTTTCTGGCTTTCCTTTGAAGAAGCAAGAAACAGGCACCTCTTGGGCCGTATTCCTGCAGTGCAGCGGATGTCAGAGCGGAGATAGCTGCCCCCTTTATAAGGGTGTGGACTTCGTGCTTACCGGTCTGTAGCATTCCCAAGTATCTCTTAGTCCTAGTCATACTCCTGCTTCCTAGAACCTTTGTAAGACACAACACATTTGACCTTGCATTTCTGTTGTACACATATAACCCAAAGCCCTCAGCATAGCTCCTTGAGGTTCACATGGCTCAGCCCGGGGCAGACCAGCTTTGTTAAACTCGTACTCACTGCCTCTCTTACATTCTCCCTGTGACTTTACTGAATGTATTATTATCGTTGTTGTTGTGTATGAGTTGTATGTACATGTGAGAGAGATGTGTATATGTGAGTGTGGGCATGCATATATACATGTTACATGCATGTAACATGGGGTTAGAGGACTTCTGGGAAACGGTTCTCTTGCTCCACCTTGTTTTGAGGCGCCATGTCTCTTCTTTGCACTGTGCTGCATTCTCTAGGATAGCTAGACTCCAAACTTCCCAGTGATTCTTCTGTCTCTGCCTTCCATCTTACCATAGGAGTGTCAGGATTATAGATATGCACTATCCAATCTGCCATTTTAACTTGTGTCCCGGGGTCAGGTCATCACTCATGAACAACACCAAGTTCACCTGTTGGAACATCACACCCCTAACCGCTGCCACCAGCACCGAACTCTTAGCTAATGTGTACTGCTCTCAACTGTCCAACTCATGTCTGCCTGTGTGCAGATCAGGAGGCCTAGGTCCCTCCTGAAGCTGCATTCCTTTCTCAGGACTCTACTCTAATGTTGCTTCTATCAGGAAACATTCCTTACCCCACCTCTACCCTTCCACTCCCAGACTGAGTTCTGTCTTTCCATAACAGGAAAGACTGGTCTCACTACCCCACCCCCAGTCTTGCTGTGTTGTCATTGCTGCGTGTATTTCTCAAAAATACTTCATACTAGCAACTGTTAGACAAAGGGAGGAGTCAGTGGAAGATTTTGTGGATGGTGGCACCCCTATGCTGAGGGATGGCAAGGTGTTTTTTGGGTCCCTTTCTGAATCACTCCTTCCAAATGCACAGAGAGACACCTGCAACATCCTATATACCATGTCTCAGCTCTGTAAGCTCTGAAATATATCCAGGCCTACAAAGATGGTAGTACCTAGCAGCAATAGAACAGGAAAGCTATTACTTGGTGTTCCTGAGAGGGGTTGTTCAGTAGTTGCAAAATGGCACAACCACAGAATAAAACGTTTGTAAGGTCTAGATTTGAGGGTGACAGACAGTAAGAGAACAGTGATGCTCATTGAGCCACCATGTTATGCCAGACCTTGGGGACAGAACTATCCCAATTTGATGGGCAAGTAAGATTTGCAAAGTTGTTTAAAAGTTTTTCAGAGCCAAATAGCTAATGAATGGTAGAGTCAAAATTGGAACCCAAATTCATCTGACTTCTCTATAAACATTTTCAACTACCCTGTCATACAATTTAGAATAGTGAGGAAATAAACATATAGATATAAAGACAATTGCATGTACAAATATTCAGTGCTAATTCAAGTATGAATTTTAAAAATTAGTCCTGGGGTGTAGAGAAAATGGATAAGGAGACACAGCAAAGTATTAGTGAGGGCTCTATTCTAGTCGTTGGGTGCTAGAAATGATGCCCTCCTTTGCTTCTATCTTCTTTCCAGTCGTTGTGAATTTTAAGTTGCCTTTAGTAATCATGAATGACTTTTAGTATACAACAGAAACCTCTCTTTCTAATGGTGCAGTGTCAACTGGCAGAAACAAGGGTCAAGAAAGGGCTCTCATGACTCCTAGCTAAGCGTTGGGGCCCTCGGGAGATGCTATCACTGATAAATGAAAGAGACACCAAACCTGCTGTGGCTGCAACTGTGACCTCAGCACCTGCACCCTTGTGAGCAGGGGAGGAGAAGTGGGTCACTGTCCCTCTCGGCTCACCATCTCCCTCTTCCTCCAGGTGCATACACCCCAGAGCCCCTCAGCAGTTTCCACTGGGCTCTTCTCTCCACGGGCCTCATGTTCTTTTACCACTTCAGCATCCTGCAGATCCTCGGCCTGGTAAGTTTGCTCAGATCCCCTTCTCTCCCCTCTGTGTGGAGTTCTTCATAAATCTTGATACTCCTGGTTGGTGCTATTGTATCATTTTGTTTTGAAAAATACACGATGCTAAAGGCCAGGACATCAGATTGTTGTGTCTGGGATACTGATTTATTATTCAAAGCCTTGGCCTCTCAAAGAGTTTTCTGAACCATTCAGTAATGGCTGTTCCTTCATTTCTGGGGGAGGCAAGGATATCCTGTACTCATGGCTACTTGGGTCTGAAACAGTGCCCTGTAACTGGCAAGTGCTTTGCTGTGGACCTCATGGGCATGTATGACCCTTATCCTGATGGCCCTGGGCCTTGTGATGGCCTCTGATGTTGGATCCACTCTGGGTATGTTCCCAGGCCCTTCAGGAGACCCTTCCTTCAGATGTGTGGCCAGTGGATGTGAGGGGTTGGGAGCCCCAGCACATTCTGTAGTGTGAGAACTGCCTGGAAATATGGAAAATGGCTAGCCTTAATGTTGAATTACCCAGAGTCCAATAGCGTCGATAATGCAAGGGTATGTATTGGTGTCAAAGTGAGGAGGGAAAGCTCATGGATGGGTGGGTGGTGGGGACAGGAAATTTTCCACCTCATTGTGACATGATACAAAAGTCCAGTTTTCCTGAGAGCTGGTGAGGACTTGTCTTTAATGTGAGCAAGCTCTGGAAGGCAGGTGTTGGGGCTGTCCACAGGCCAGCAATGCCATATTTGGTTTTGTGCAGTTGGCATTAGTGTACGGTTTGTCACTTGGAGCCTTGTGAGGCCTTGCATGATAAGGGCGTGTAACTGGATGTCCCCGATGCCTTTGCAGAAGCACTCACTTTTTCTTCCTTGCTCTGGTTTGCCAGAGGTAGCCTGGGTTCTTTGCCAGTAGTGTGAATGCTGCCTGTGCTTGTTGGGGAACTCAGCATGATTCTGCCTGGCACACCCCTCCTTACCTCTTGCTGCTCCCACTGATATGCTGGATTCCAGGAGTGTCAGTGTGTTCATATCACCGTACATGCTATGTTCTGCCACCCCCCCCCCCCAGGAATTGCTCTCCTCACTCCCTCACCATAACCCTTGTCCATGTTCCATGAGTTCATTCAAGTGCCACATCCCTCACAAGATCTTCTGTACACTCCTCAGACCTCCTCGTGGCATGGAGAGCTTAGTGGGCACCGTCTAGTTTGAGATCACGTGCAGTCAACTGATTGCTCTTGCAACTTGGAGACAGGGACCATGCAGTTAACAGCTTTATTTTTAAATCCCCTAATATCTCTCCAGGGGCTAGGCACACGATAAATGCTTAGGAATGACAATGGACTCTGGGCCCAACTGGAAAACAAGACTGAGCTAAACTGAACCACTTTCGCCCAGGACAACAACCAATCACCCACTCAGGAAGCTTAGGGTGAAGAAGCCCCATTATGAACAGGCGGGGATTGGTCAACCCCTCCTTGTCCAGTCACCTCTAGGGAGAGATGGCTGAACTGGCAGTAGCCAAAGGAAGCCGCGGGATGGGGAACGCTCACTCTACCTCCCTTGTCCCTGCAGGTCACCGAAGTGAATTTGAACAACATGCTGTGTCCGGCCATCTCAGACCCATTCTACGGCCCCTGGTATCGCATCTGGGCCTCGGGACACCAGACTCTCATGACCATGACCCACGGGAAGCTGGTCATCCTGTTCTCATACATGGCTGGGCCCTTGTGTAAATATCTGCTGGATTTGCTCCGGCTTCCAGCCAAGAAAATAGACTGAAGGTGCTTGGATTTTTGTTTTGTTTTATTTTGTTTGTTTTTTGGTTTTGTTTTTTTGTTTTGTTTTGTTTCTCCCCAAGGAAGCAAGTTTTGACTTGACCCAGAGAATACCCAGTTCTTGATGAAATCATTGGAGAGGGCAGTAGAATCTTCGGTATACTTCCTTTTTTCCGCCTGTCTGTCCCTTTCTTCCACTATTCTTCCCTCCCTAGCTCCTCCCCATGGATGACTCTTTGTGCCCAGGGAAAGTGCTGGGGGCAGGAGCTTACTTCCTTTCCTCTCCCTGGGCTCTGAGTCCCTACTGTGCCCCACTCCCTCTGCGTGGCCTTACCCAGGGAAATGGTAGTCAGCGGCCCCTTTCACACTGCTTGTTGATGCTTTTGACTTTTAACAACAGCTAGTTGAAGAAGCAGGGAATAACAAGCAGTAATTCTTCCAGCATCCCAGTAATGAAATAGTGTTGGGTTCATTTCTCCACTGCCAGGGAACTCCAGGCTCATGCTGGGATCCCCTTTAATCTCCAGCATAGCCCCCACCAGAAGGGGACCAAGGCCTTGGTTCTATACCAGCAGGAAGCCCAGAGCCAAGGGACTTCCCAGTTTACAGCCAAAATAGATTCTTCCAGTGACTGGTGACCCATGACTCAAAGCACGGAGCCAGCCAGCCATCCTTTCTAGGGTGTTGCCTGGGGTGGATGGTGATTGCAATGTGCAATCCAAGGACAAGATTCTATAGAGGGGTGTTGGAGATCTGTTGCCACAGTGAATCTGAAGACGGTAAAGGTGTACACAGTACCAGGAAGGACTCCCCGTCAAAAACAAAACAAAACAAAAAATCCCCCCAATAAGGCCTTCCCTATGAAAGCTGAGATTAGATCCACTTCCCAACCCAAAGTGAGCATAGAAATTAAGATATCAACTAGGCTGAGTGGCAACTTGAGAAAGCTGTGATGTGAATCACGCTCTATGTCACATGGATAATAGGCATTGTGCTAGTCTCAGCTGCCCCTTGAACCATCCTCATTGTCTCTGTATGTGTCTGTCTTCTCTGTCTGAGGCAGCTTTATGGAAGAGCAAGCTAGAGTTGGGGCTTGGATGCTGTTTGGCTGTCTTTTGGATGTTTGAAATGGGGGACCCTCGCATTTCGGGAAGGTACTCTCAAGCCATCCCTGGCACTTAGAGGACATGTTCATGGTTCCTGAAGGCTGTTTCAGGAGGGTTAGATTTCTTTTGTGTAGATAGAATCTGCTGAAGCGTTCGGTGTGGGGAAACATCACTGGTTTTGCAGCTTGACAATGTCCAAAGCCCATGTGTAGGTTGAAAGAGAACTGCCTATTGGAACTGGTCCCCATAGGTAGAGAGGTTCAAGGGCTCTGATGGGAGGAGCTTTGGTTGAAAGGTACTTAGTCATGTTTCAGCCACAGAAGGGTGCCAGTGTCTATGTATTTGCTGATTCCTTGTCAACTTCTAGTAGGAAGAGATTTGCTTTAGAGAAGTTCGTACCGTGACCACCCCATTGCCCTGTGCCAGTTGAAGTATTCAATGTGAGTTTATGGGTGTTAGGCCTAAACTGAGCTTTGGTGACTCAGTGGCTATGATTTTACAGACTGGACCTGCAGGGGAAGCAAATGGGAACTAAAGGAAGCCTCTGTGGGAGGGGCCATCTAGCCATGAGGTGATTGAGTCTGAGGTACCCAAAGTAGGAAAGTACTTAGCATGCTTGTTCTGCTTGAGCTCCTGCTGTGGCCTCTTCCCCCTCTGCCATCTGTGAGGGCCACACCAAGCTTCCCTTGCTCCCTCTCACCCCCTTGCTGTGCTCCAGAAGAAGTTGCTGATTTGCCTGGTCCACTCATAGCAGTCAGTGGATGAACAGAATGTGTGCAAGCTTCTCCGGCCCTGAGCCTCTCTAGAAAAGAAGAGTGTGGAGAGAGATCCTAGTGGGGGGAGTCCATGAGGGCTGGTATGGACCCTGCCACAACGTGGAGCTGCTGCTACCTGCAGTGATGTAGGGCCTCAGCTGAGGGAACCAACTCCAGAGTGCCACAGAGGTGGGAGTGGCCACACATGCTTCTTCCCCATCTGAGGCATCATGGCTCAGGTTGCCAGACATCTTGGGTTTCCCTGCATTGGCATGCCTCCAGTAGCTTGCCTCTGCTTTGGCACCAGCTCAGCAGACTATTTTCTGGTAGGCATTTCCTCCTGCTCAGAGAAAGAGAAGAAATTCAAAGCCATGTTGCCTGGCGTGGCCAGGCCAGAGTCAGACACACCTGTCAGGAAGGAGGAAGTGAAGGGGACATGCAGGGGCCTAGGTTGGCTCATACATAAGGAGGTTAAAGAAACAGATTGTCGCTCCTTCAACAGACTCCATAGGGAGTCTTGGCCTGAGTTTGAGATGTTGGGGGACAGGGGAACCTCTTTCTTCACTGTCTATATCTCACTCTTACCTTGGTCCAAACCCGCATGGAAAGAGGTCAATTGTCTAGGCTCCTAGCACTTTGCCTTGGGAGTTCCCCCCAACCTGGGTATGTCCAACAGGCTGCCCACTACTGTCTGTGGTACAGGAACAGGGAAGACAGTTTTCCCTGACTTTGCCGCTCCTCCTCAGGCCTGCCTTGTCCATCTGAAGACTGTTCCCTTGGCCTAAGTTCTATCTGTGGTCTACCAGCCTGTGTGAGCTCTGTGCCTGTGTGGGAGTGCCTAGAGAGGGAGGCAGCTAGGGAGAGGGAATGTGCATCCTCAAGCCCTTGTTGTCCTTGGTCAGGGCCAACAAATACAGTTGGGTAAGCCGGCTTCCCTCCTTAAAGGGCCTTCCCACCCCCAGTATTTGGTTTTGTATATGTAAGACTTGGCCCAACATCCTTTCAGAAGCCTAGCACCATGTGCTTCTGCCATCCTGTGGAATTGTGGAGCCACCACCTCCACCTGTCCTCTGTCTTTCTGTGAGCTTCTTTGTACCTGTAGGGGTGGTTTTTGGGGTCTAAGTGGGCTAAGTGGGGTGAGCTGTGCACTTTGTTCTATGCTTCCTCAGCCTACGTGTCAAACTGTCCCTTTTGCTGTAGCCTCTGTCAGGGCTTTGCTACATGCGATCATGGGTGATTTGGTGATTTGTGATGTAATTACAAATTTCTCATGGAGAGCTCAGTGTTAGGAGGACTCTATGCGTTGGTACTGGGGTTGAGTAATGCCCTGAGCTATATTGGACTGGGCATTCAGGAGATGGTAAAAGGCCCTTTTAACACTCCTGCTGCCAAATAGACTTCCCAGGAATTCTGTTACCTGTCCTCTTTCGGAGAAGAGTTTCTTGATGGTTTCTACTGGAAGGGAGGTGTAGTGCTTCTGAAGCTTCAGTACAAGACCCTGCTGCTGGTTTTAGTGAGTCAGCACCAGACCTTGGGAAGGTCAACTTGGGAAGACCCCATACTGAGAAGGGGTGTCCTGTCTCCTCCTGGTCCTCACCTCTCTGCAGTAGGAGCCATTAGTGGAGTTAGTCTTCCTCTGGTATATGCGACGAGTTAATTTTGCACAGGAAGACCAAAGTTGTTTGCTGTTGCCCTTGTCTGTGACACTATGGTCCACTGATTGCTACTCATGGCCCTGGGCAGACCCTCCTCCCCACTCAATGAGATGATGTTTTGGAAACCCTTGATTTTTTTTTTTTTTTTTTTTGGTGTGAATGTTATGTTAGATTTTTTTGTTTTGTTTTGTTTTTTGAGACAGGGTTTCTCTGTGCAGCCCTGGCCGTCCTGGACTCGATTTGTAGACCAGGCTGGCCTTGAACTCACAGAGATCCGCCTACCTGCCTCTGCCTCCCTAGTCCTGGGACTAAAGGCATGCGCCACCACACCCGGCAATTACAGACAGCTATGAACTGTCATGTGGGTGCTGGGATTTGAAACTGGGTCCTTTGGAAGAACAGCCAGTGCTCTTAACCGCTGAGCCATCTCTCCAGCCCGTTATGTTAGATTTTAAGGCAGTCTTCATTTAGTTGATGTAATTGTCTTGAAGAGAACAAGATTGAATGTTGTACAATCATTTCTTCTGGGGTGTTGGGGAAAGCCTAAGCCTCTTCCTTCATCCTTCTTCTCAAGCTGAGACTGCCGTGTACTGTCAGCCTCATGTGCAGGCTCTCCTGAGGGCCATTCTCTGAACTCCCTAGATGGCAACAAGATCAAGCCTCTTTGCCAGGCTGTTTCTGGGGTGCCCTCCCCCCTCCACCTCCAGTCTACCTCCCCTCTTTGTGTGTTTTTGTAATGTCTTTTCTCTGTTTTTGTAGAACCCTTTTGATTGTAATGAAGTGGTTTCTGCAGCCACCTTGGGAAATTAATGGTCCTTAATTTGTGTACTTAGCGTTTTGAATCTCAGCCTCAGGTGTTTCTACTGTTGAAGATCCCTGAATGAAAGGAACCTTCCCCATGGGACTTATTGTTACAATGTTTTCTTCATTTACTGTTATTAAAGATTTATGAGAACTCAGGCATCCCAGCCTTGCTTCTCAGAACTCTCTTAAGGCTTTGCAAAGTAGACAAAAGGGGTCATTTATTGATCTTGTGTGTCATGAAGTAGCTACCAGCACCCTCCCCACCAAAGCCAGGGCAGCTGGACTCTCAGCACAGCTTGGCCCCATGGACAGAGCACTGACTAGGCCTTGATTTCCCACACACTGCCTACTTCCACCAAGGTTCTTAGGGCCTAATAGGCCATTTACTCTAAGGGGAACCTTATCGGTGAGGGACATAGGCTCTTTGTGTGCTACGGTATGTTAGGTGCAGTGGCTGAGGTCACCAATGCAGCTGTGGGGCTTTGGAGATGGCTTACTGAGTAAAGTGTTGGATAAGCCAGATCACCTGAGTCTGAATTACCAGTACATATGCAAAAGTCAAATACAACAGCATAAACTTCTAACGCCAGACCTTGCAGTTGGAGACAGATCCTAAGGCCTTACTGGATAGCTAGTCTGTCCAATCCGTGTGACCTCTGGCTTCAGTGAAAGACCCTGTTCAAAAAATACAGTGACGAGAAGATTTAAGAAGCTATTGGTCATTATTCTCTGACCTCTGCACACAAATGTGGGTGAGCATGTACACACACACACACAGAGAGAGAGAGAGAGAGAGAGAGAGAGAGAGAGAGAGAGAAAATGAATGCAACTTGGAAACAGGTTGACTTCTGGCCCACAGCCTCCAGATGTCCTTCAAGTTATCAGTGTTCATGCTGGGTCAGACCGTCTGTTGGAGAAGAGTGAGCAAGATAACAGTGTCCTTTGGGGATAGCCAGCTGTGCTTCTCAAAGGTCCTCTACCTTTTTTCCTGATGTTGTCACTTTTAGAAGGGATGCATAGTGACAGCCGGTGGAGGTAGATCCCCCCCCCCCCCCCGCACCTCCACCCCACTGGCCAGGTGTTGGCTGTGAAGCATGCAGGACTTCACAGTCCTAGAGTAGAAATAACCACCTTGGTCATTTCTTTATTTGCTGCTCAGGTTCTTACTCTACAAAGGAATAGCTACAACTGTGATAGGCCCATTGTTTTCTCCATGTTTTCCTGAGATACTCCTCCTGGATGCTTTGGGCACTCGACTGACAATGTGGTTTCCTACTTACAGTAAGAAACTGAGTCAAATGAGGCTCAGTAATAAGCAAGGATCCAGAAACTAGTACTATTTGATGCTCCTCGTTTGGGCTCCACTGCCTTTTTGCTGTGCTAGATTGCTGGAGTAGCTGTGGCCTAGGGACCCAGCTCTCAGAGACAAGGGAGGAGAGGTCTGGGGAAATGACTCAGTGGATGAGCGCTTACTATGAAAAGAAACATGAGGGCCTGAGTTCCCATTGCTAGCATCCATGTCAAAAAGCCAGACTTGGCTAGATGTTCCTGTAACTCCAGCACTGGTGGGAAGGCAACAAGAAGACTTCTGGGGCTTGCTGGGCCTGTCAGCCTAGCTGAAAACAATGGTAAACTCCAGGTTTAGCAGACATGGCCAGCCTCATTCAAACTCAATCTGACTGCTTCCTCCCAGTCAGTGTTCTGCCCAGTATTGAGCTGGTACACCTGAGGTAGCAAAGTTGCTGGGCTGAGGGGCTTCTAAGCCTTCCAGAAAGGAGAGGTTGCTGCAGTTGACAGTAGACAACTGCCACAGCCAGCTCGGTAACCTCCATCTTGTGACTCCTGTGTGTCAAATGCTGGGATTCCCGGCCATCTTAAGAGGCCCATCTTAGTAACAAAGTTAGACACTGCCTTGGCCTAACCCTGCCGGGGTCTAAGGGCAATGGCATGAACCACTGGCCTGTTCTACTGTTCAACTCAACTCCAGCTCCACCTCTGTACCAGCCACCAGTTTTCCCTGCCAGCTCTGGTCCTTCACCTCACTTTTCCAGGGGCTTTCAGATGTGGCACTAGCCTGCCTCTGTTCTGTCTCCAGATTCTTCTTCCCTAGCAGCTAAGAAGACAACCCCTTTCCTATTTCATTTTTCACAAAGATCCTGGGAACTCTAGCTTTCTGTCTCATGGGAACTCAGGCTTTCCTATGCATTCTTGACCATGTACCTTATGTTCAGGGTGTTCTGGGGTGGACAGGCTCATAAAGGCTGTGCATTTATGGCCTGGGTAGCAGCAGCGGGGGCGGAGGGTTGGGGGTCAAGAATGTCAATGCTGAGGCCTGACTCAAGCCCGTAACTCCAAGCAACCTTTTCTGTTTTTGTTCTTCTTCCTTTGAGCTTCCAGATTCTGAGTCATCTCTTTGACCTGACAGTACATACCAAGGCTTCTATGAGACCTTTTAAGACATCTAAAAGGCATGGAGAGTAGCAGCTAAATCCAGCTGTGAACATTACCAGTGCAATTGAAACTCCCCCTTCCTCCAGACAGTTAGAAATCATTCCTCCACACTTCATAGATTCTGAGGAGGTATCTGAGAGGGCCCCTTCTGGGGATGAGGGATAGGGGCAGAGTAGTTGGCCTCTGCATATCATCCCATAGCTTGGGCTCAGAGTAGCCATTACCAGCTACTGGGGTTTTGACTGCACTCGCCACTGTGCCTTTATGCGCCCTGTGTTGTGAAAGTCTGTGGGGATGTGGTGTGTGTACAACAGGTGGTATCTTCATTTTTAATGGATTTTTCTACATTTCTCTGGCTCCAAGACATTTTTCATCATGTCTTAGTAGCTCTATAAAGCTGAAAGTGCCCCATGATCAATGACATGCAACGTCTTTCAATGGGATAAAATAAGAAACATCTTATAACCTAAAGTGCTTTAGAGTCACTTTAAATACTATAATTGTTTCCTCTTCCCTCCTCCTTTAAGGAAGACATCTCCCTGCTCCAGAAAACCCTGTTGTGAAATTATAAGCAGACATTTTTAGCATGTAACACCATTATAGCATGTAACACCATTATAACACTTTATCCTAGCTAGATGTGATAGTGCAGGCCTGAAATCGCAGTTCTTGGGATCCTCACAATTGGGATGCTGAGGCAGGAGGATTTTAAGTTGTGAGGAGAGCCTAGGCTACAAGACCCCATGTCATTCTAGAGCACATAAACCCAAGACTGTCTTCTTTCTCTACCAGCGTCCGTGAGGCCAGACAAGCTTCCTGTTTCCTACCTGAGGGCTTCACTCTGTTGAACTGTCTCCCAAGACAGGTGGTTTGTGGGATACAGTGGTGAGGAGGCCAAGTACACCTGCATCAGGAAGAGCACCATGCCACATGATGGGGAGGGAGCCAGACTAAACAGACCAGGCCAGCTCCAACAGCTTTTTGTTTTGTTTTGTTTCCCAACCACAGCCTAGAAAGACAGCTCAGTCTGGTTCCCTGAGGAATTTTAAGGTTAGTCAGTGCCAGACATGAGGTGAGCTGGCAGTAGTGGGAGTACAGGGGAGGTAGATAGAGCCTAGCCTGTCCAGAACCTGCTAGGTTGACGTAAGTGGTTTTCTGGCCCACACAGAGCAAGGCAATGATTTCCTGGCTTTCTCAAGGTAGAGGAAGGAGAGCCAGTGGGCCTTTCAAGGAAAAGCAATGGTTTGACCTGAGGCAACTTAAACCCTGGGTATTTCTAATAGCCTGAGCTGCTGGCAACTGCTAACAGCCTTCACTCAGTCCTGGCTGCCTCGCAAGTTAAGCTTGGCCCATTATAACCTTCAGTCATGCTCTTCCAGAAGGAAAAAGGCGTGTCTGCAGCCAGCCTGGGATACTTGGAGTCAAGAAACAGCTTTCGGACACTTTTTCCCTAGAGGGTTTAGCAAGATCTGATCATCCTGGATTAGAGCTGCCCTCATGTAACTGGGTTACAGTGTTGGCCTACTTAGGCCCCTCCTGCTGTGTGGCCTCCTTCAAAGCTCATGAGGCCGATTAGGGGACTATTTCTGAGCACTAGTCATGTACCCACAAGCCCAGAGCAGTGCTCCCCTGACTAGAAAGACAATAACCATGGCTGAGGCAGAGTTGGCCTAGCCTGTAGGAAAGCACTGCTGTCACATTCACCGTGAGTCCTTGGAAAAGAAAGAGTAGCCATATGGTTAGGGCTGTGGATTTTGGTCTTATTAAACCAGACCAACCTATCAGTTTTCAGATATGGACCTACAGAACCAGACCAACCAATTCATTTTCAGGAGTGGGCTTAGTCCTACACCTTTTACAATCTCCGTGGTGGGTCATCAACAGGAGATCCTCAGTGACAGTCACTAGTCTCCACTCAGTAGATTGTCTGCATTTGAGGAAGATTGTCTTCACCTCTCTGAGCCTCAGTTTGGTCATCTCCAAGAAAACCGTAACAGTCCCC
The DNA here is from genome assembly GCA_907164525.1 of Lophiomys imhausi. Lineage (NCBI taxonomy): Eukaryota > Metazoa > Chordata > Mammalia > Rodentia > Muridae > Lophiomys > Lophiomys imhausi. The sequence goes on along the minus strand of CAJQZJ010035412.1, from coordinate 1,547,217 downwards.
ACTTCAGAAGGCTATCTAGTACAGACAACAGCTGGTGCAGTGTCTTGCTGCATCACCACCTAAACACCATCATCATCACCATCATCTTCACGAAGACCAAGAGTGATTGGTAAAAATGTCAATTTCTGAAGCCCACCAAGCTTGATCTGAATGCTGGCTTTCCCACTTTAGGTAGCTATGTATATGGGACAGCTTGTTTGGATTTCATTCTTACTTTGTAAAATGGAAAATTCATCAGGCTGCTGAAAAAAAATGGATATGATTCTTAGTTCACAGGAAGCATTTGATCAGTATTGGCTTATTATAATTGTTAAAAAAGGAATGATCATGAAGAGTTGTGCCTAAATATTTATGGTTGTGGGTATGAATATGTCAAGCAAGGGATACTTGGTGTAGTGAAATCATTCCATATGATGTTTTAATGGTGGATACACTTCTCAGTACACTTGTCAAACCTAAGGGATAGACAAAACCAACTGTATACCCTAATGTAAATTATAGACTTTGACTAATAAGGGTGTGACAATTGTAGGTCCATCAGTTGTTACAAATGTATCATTCTGGCATGGGGCGTTGATAGTAGAGGAGACTGTGAAGGGGTAGGGTGAATTTTCTATAAAATTTTGCTGTGAAATCAAAACTGTTCTAAACAATAAAATCTGTTTTAAATGAAACTTCAGAAAGGAATGATTAGCTAGATGTTTAATATATTCCCATGGTAGTCACTAAGAAAATAACTTAAAAGTATAGAAAAAAGGAAGGAATGAGGAAGGAATCAAAGGAATATATTGCAAAAAAGCCCCACATCAAACACAAGATAGTAATGAGAAACAAAAAAAGATACATAAAAATTGTACAATGACAGAACGATTTAATTATTAATACTTTAAATATAGGTGAAGGAAATTCACCAACAAAAATACAGATCTTTGCAGAATGGACTGAAAACTTTCTAGGGCTGGAGAGATGGCTCAGGGGTTGGGAGTGCATCATACTCTTCCAGAAAAATCTGATTTTGTGTCTCAGCACCCATGTCAGGAGGCTCACAAGCACCTGTAATTCCAGCTTCAGCAGATCTGACCCTTCTGTCCTCTGAAGGTGCCTGCCCACATGTAGCAAACACAGATGCACATACACACACATACAAAAAGCATTTCTGTGCAAATAATAACCACAATGAAGCTGAAGTGGTAGCTACACTAATAGGAAACATAATCAATTTTTAAATAAAAAATTATAAAAAAGTACATTTTTATTGATAAGAGGAATGATGAATAGTGAAGATGTAGCAATTCAAAATACGGATGCCTCAAACAGAGCTTCCATCATACAGTTGGACGGTGTGTTTTGTCATTAGTGGTTTTTATTAGCTTTCATTATGAAAGAGTGTGGACTCTTGTCAAATGCCTTTTCTGCTACTGGTGGGAGGATGATGTATTTTCCTTGTCCAATAAAAGACTGAATGTTTCTCTCAAGAGCAGGAAGAAGAAACAGTGTATCACACACACCTCTGCTATCAACATGGTAGTGGGACTCCTAGACAGAGTAGCTGAGCAAAAGTCTTTGTTCCCCAAGACAGTTTTGTTTCTACTATCATGCTATATATGTGGGTTTATATATCTATATGACTTTATATATGCATATATATAGATAAAATCTATAAACTGCAAATTACAGAAATGAAGCTTAAAATATGTGACATTCCCTTTCTTAGATGGATTTAGTTCTCCACTCATACCTATTTTCTGGCAAACAGGGTGATTCCATTTTTATCTATGGCTGAAAGAATTTGTGATATATACTCTACAAAAATATTAATAAAGTGAGGGCGTGAAGCTGGGGAGAAGTGTTAAGGGGGGGGCAGTGGGTATTTGGAGGGAGGGGATGGCGATTGGAAATGATCAGGATACACTGCATACAAAGAATAATAAAAAAAATGGATCTGTAAAGGAAAAAAGAAGGAAAGGCATCTAAATTTGGAAATTAGGAAAAGGTAGGGACTGGGAATATGGTTTGGTCAATAAAGCACTTATCACTCAAGTGGGGGCAGAGGGGCTGAATTCAGACCTCCTAACCTATGTAAAAATGCCAGGCATAGTGGCACATGCTTGTAATGTCAGTACTGGGGAAGCAGAGACAGGAGATCCCTGGAGGTCACTGGTCAGCTAGTTTAGCTTATTTGGGGCACTCCAGACCATGGAGAGACCCTGTATCAAAGGTGGCAGACGGCGTTTCTGAGCATGACAGCTGTTGCCCTCTGACATGTACGTGCTCGACTGTGAACATATACAAGGAAGAGCAAAACTATCTATATGCAGACAGTATCATATGAATATGTAAATGAAATCCCGTAAAACATATGCACTCGAATTACCAGAGTCAATCAATACATTCAGCAAGATTTCAGGATATAAAAACCAGCAAATCAAAGTTAGTTGTGCTTCTGTGTGCCAGTAATGAACAATTTGTAACTGAAGAAAATCCTATTCATGATCACATGTAAGGGAATAAAAAAAAAACCTAGGAGTAAATGTAATCAAAGACGTAAATGATGTATATATAGTAAAGTACAAACTATTGCTCAAGCACGTATATAAATAAAGTATCCTGTTGGAAAACTAGTAAGATAGCATTCATCTCTACAGCTAGCTACTATTGCTACCATCCCTCTCATAGTTTCCATGGACTGTTACTCTTCAAAATGGACATGCCAATCCTCAAATTTATATATGGAATCTCAGAGTCTTGAATATTTGAAACAGCAGTGAAAAAATATTGAAAATGAAAAAAATTTTCTTTGTTTCAAAACTTACTCCAAAGGTACTATGATCAAGGTGATGCAGTACTAGAATAAAGACAGACATATGGAAAACACTAGAAAATCCAGAAACAATCTTAAATCTTTATCATCAGTTTGTTTTCAACAAGGATGCCCAAACCATTCAATGGGAGAAAATGTAACCACATGCAAAACAATGAAATTTGAACAGCTACCTTATATTCATACAAACATTAGCTCAACACATCAAATCATTAAATGTAAAGGCTAAATCAAACTATAGGACTATTAGAACAATGCATAGACTAAATCTTTATGATCCCTGGTTTGGCAATGAGTTCTTAGGTTTGACAGAAAAAGCACAAAGCAGCAATTTAAAAACTAATATATTTGGATAAAGGCTCAATATCTCGAGTCTGTAAAGAATTCTTATGACTTGATAGCAAACAAACAAGCAAAAAAAAAAAAGCTAAAAAACAAATTGTCCAATTAAGAACAGAGAACTTGAACAGAAAATTTCCCCAAAGATACACCATAGCCAAAAATCATACCATGTTCCTAGTCATTAAAGAAGTACAAATGCAAACCATAATGAAGTTGACAAGCATGGCAGAGCACATCTGTAAGGGATGTGGGAGGAGTAGGTTCATGAGTTCCAGACTGGACTCCACTGCGAGTGAGACTGTTTCAAAAAAGCAACGTCAAATTGATTGTAACAGATACCAGAGAAACTGGATTTACAAGGAAGAAATGTGTCCTTTGGTTCACAGCTGTAGAGGCTCCTTGGCTTGGCCTATTGTACATCATGGTGAGAGCCAGAGGTGCACAAAGGTGTGGCTGTCATGGCAGCTGTATGCAAAGGCAGATAGCAAGGAGCTAGGGTTCCAATATCCCCACCCCTTTAAGGACATGCCTGAGTCAGTAGACTTCTCCCTCTAGGTCTTCACCTCTTAAACGTTCCACCACTTCTCAATATTGTCACAGACTGGGGAGTTGGCCTTTGACATATAGACTGAGTACGCTTACCCAAACCATAGCATGGAAGTGCCACTTCACCTCCGCTAAAATGGCTTTAATTTTTAACAAAGGCTTAAGTGTATATTCGACAGAAATAGAAACATAAGCACATTGAAACTTGTACAGGACTGTTGATGGCAACACTGTTGCTGAGAGCCAGAAGGCGGAGACAAGCCTAATGTACACTATGACAGATAAAGAAATTATGTTACATGATACATTGAAATATTATTCACCTATAAAAAGGAGCAGTACCAAGAGGTGGGTTGGGGTTGAGGAGTGGCTTGACCCTGTTGTGGGGTGTGTTTATGGAGTGATGCAAAACTGTTTTGAAATTGAAAGCTGAGGGCTGTAAAACCCTGAAGACACTAAATGCTACTGAGGATGTACCCTGTAAATTGGTTAATTGTATACTCAATTTTATAATTGAGTTTTACCTTAATAAAAGAAAATGTCCAATAAAAAATTAAATCAAGCAGTTTCCTTTTCACTCGCAAGGGCCCTGCACCCTTCTCACACTACCTTATGGTAGAACCATCCACAAACCAAGAAGTGTTGCCCACACTTTCCCAGCTGATGCCAGGACAATGTCTGTTTGACGTTCTTCAAGGGTGCAGATTCTACTGAAGTAGAGGAATGCAAATCTCCTGCAGAAGAACAATCTTTTCTATCTAAACAAATGGGCTGGACTGTATCTCTTAGACCTGTCATTATGTGGGAGTGCTCTTACTAGATATCTTAGGCAAGACAAAGAAAACCCAAATCACCAAGGCACATGGCTTTACTTACAGTAGTAATGAAAGTTACACTTTGGGCTGCTTGTTTCTGGTAAAGAGATCACTGCTGAGGCATGTGCCACAGGTTTACAATGCCTCTATGAAGAGTTCCTGGAATTCCCTTGGATGTTAAGTACATAGTGTAGGGAAATGTTTGCGTTACTCACACCAACACTGTTCCTCAAAAAAGTTGGGGTTTTTAGGGCTGGACAGATAGCTCAGTGGTAAAGAGAGTGTACTGTTCTTCCAACACCCATGTCTAGTGGTTCACAACCTCACACTACCTGTATCTTCAGCTCAGGTACCTCTAGCATCTGTGAGTAAATCTGCACTTGTGTGTGTGTGTGTGTGTGTGCGTGTGTATGCATGTGCACACAGACATGCTAAAAAAGGTAATTCTTGTTTTTCATGGCGTTTCCCACTCCTTCCAGTTCATATCATTCTCTTTATATTCTGCCAGGCTATGCTTGAGCGGACACTGTTATGCTCCTTCCAGCTGTCTGGCCAGGTCCCAACTATGTCTTATGCTGAAACCCTTAGTGTGCATATATCATTGTCGATCATTCCAAAATATTACTTAGGAGGAAATACAAATTTTACAAACAGTAATACAAACATTTCCACTTTCAGATCTACCTGATATTCACTCAGTGGCCACAACTCAGCAGTTGTCTGTCAGTTCAAGTGGCATTTATGGAATGGCTGTGCTTCCTGTCTCAAAATAGCCCCAACTTAATTTTGCTTCCTTGTGTTTCCTATGTAGCAGGTGATTCATAACGTTACTCTGATTTCCCTTTTCTTCTCATTTGACTTTGTTATTCTTCTTCTCCTGCCCCATGAAGGGATTTTTGCCTCCTATAGGATCAGCAATTGACTAAGGACCTTGCTGTGTGCCCTTTAATCTCCGGCCCAGAGGCAGCCTCTTGGACCAAATGGCCTAGACTCTTGTCTCCTCTTATCTCTCTCCTCTGTCTTGGTGCCAGGAAGGGTCATGTGTCTCTCATAGGGCAAATTCACAGGAAGGAATGTGATTCTCAGTTTCCAGATACCATTCTGTATGTCCATAACCCTTGTTCTTGAATGATCCTAGAGGCCTTGCACATTTCTCGTAAGGATCAAGACAGCCATGCGGTGAGGATAGGGGGAAAAAAATCTTGTTCTACTCATGAACCACCACTATTGTGCTTCATATGGGGTTTGACATGTTGGAGGGCCAGAAATTAAAATGCCATTTTTCTTAACATCATTCTGAGATGGAAGCCATTTAGAAAAGACATGTCATGACAGGACACAGCTGCCCTGGGCATCTGAAGAAATTTTTGCAGCAAGAACTAACTTGTATGCCCCTCCCAATTCTTAGCCCAGGTTATTAATTTGTCTTCTGCAATTACATGATACTCTTTCTGCAAACAAGCAAGGCACTGTGACCCTGAGGCCACAGGCACTCAATAAATATTGATGGATCACATTGAGCCTGACATTTAGAAGGAAAAGGCCAAAGAAGACAGTCATTTCCTCTAATGACAACTTTCCCAGTGGCTCCCAGAATATCTTACAGTTGGGACTCCAGCAGCTATCTTCAGATTGTCCTGTGAAATCCTTGGATTACTGTAACTGTTCCAGTTTTCCATAAACATAATTCAAACAATACACTTTCATGTGTGTTTAAGAATATAGTATCTTTAAAATATAATAAAACCAAAAAAGACTTGAGAACACCTCACGGTGTCTCACATGTTACATACATCTAGAAGGGTGTTGCATACCTACCTACTGGTGAGTTAGCGGAAGCAAGTAGACTCATTTCTCCTCAGCCATGGGGGCGATGCTTCTTCCTTCTGGAACTTATAAGCTTTGACTCATTGGTTCTGAAAGTTGTAGCTACACTGGGCTTTTATAGCTTAGGCTGGAATGGACCCATTGCTATGAGATTGTATGCATAATATCATGCTTTGTGCGAATTAAAGATTGCCCAGTCAAACTAAAATATAGAAAGAGTCTTGAAACTAACTAAAACTGCCATTCCTCTGCCTAATCACAACTGTATTGTAGTCATTAAAACAGCCTCTTTTTTCTTAACCATTATAAACAACTAGCATACATTTGTACTGTAGAGGGATGAAATGCCATTTTACATCTATTTTTAAGTAGTCAAATGACAGCTATGATTTTGATTTAAAAAAACAAGCAGCGAGTCAGAGCGAGAACATTCCAGAGGTCGCCAGGCTCGGCGCTGCTGGTGTGGACGCGGACGTCGCTGGGACAGCCCCTCCCGCTGCTCGGCGGCGGCACCTGCCCAGCTGCCCCTCCGCTCGCCACCCGCCCCGCCGCTCCGGACCCGGTTTCCAGCGCCTCTTCCTCCCAGTCCCGGGTGAGCCGCGTTGGGTTTATGTCTTTATTTGACGAAAACGAGCTGTTGCGCAGCCATTGGTACCTGTATTGGGGAAACATAGCATACCAGCAAGGAGCTCACAGCCTCAGCGGCGAAAACTTTTTCATGTCAGAGACCGAGAACTCTTGCAGTCGTTTATGTCATCCCTTCTTCTCCAGACAGAAGATACCAAAAAGTTGCAATCAAAGATCTGTTCATCTTATTGATAAGGTCACTAGGAAGCCAAAATGTCTGTCAACGTCAACCGCAGCGTGTCAGACCAGTTCTACTGCTACAAGATGCCCCGTCTGATTGCCAAGGTCGAGGGCAAAGGGAACGGAATCAAGACGGTCATAGTCAACATGGTTGACGTGGCCAAGGCGCTTAATCGGCCTCCGACGTATCCCACCAAATATTTTGGTTGTGAGCTGGGAGCACAGACCCAGTTTGATGTCAAGAATGACCGTTACATTGTCAATGGGTCTCATGAGGCGAATAAGCTGCAAGACATGTTGGATGGATTCATTAAAAAATTTGTTCTCTGTCCTGAGTGTGAGAATCCTGAAACAGACCTGCATGTCAATCCAAAGAAGCAAACAATAGGTAATTCTTGTAAAGCCTGTGGGTATCGAGGCATGCTTGACACACATCATAAACTCTGTACATTCATTCTCAAGAACCCACCTGAGAATAGTGACAGTGGTGCAGGAAAGAAGGAAAAAGAAAAGAAAAATAGAAAGGGCAAGGACAAGGAAAATGGCTCCGTATCCAGCAGTGAGACACCACCACCTCCACCACCAAATGAAGTTAGTCCTCCTCCACATGCTGTGGAAGAAGAGGAGGATGATGATTGGGGGGAGGATACAACTGAGGAAGCTCAGAGGCGTAGAATGGATGAAATCAGTGACCATGCAAAAGGGCTGACACTCAGTGATGATTTGGAAAGAACTGTAGAAGAGCGTGTCAATATCCTGTTTGATTTTGTTAAGAAAAAGAAAGAAGAGGGCATTATTGACTCATCTGATAAAGAAATTGTGGCTGAGGCAGAAAGACTGGATGTAAAAGCCATGGGTCCTCTTGTTTTGACTGAAGTTCTCTTTAATGAGAAGATAAGAGAACAAATCAAGAAATACAGGTGCCATTTCCTAAGGTTCTGTCATAACAACAAAAAGGCTCAGCGGTACCTTCTTCATGGTTTGGAATGTGTGGTAGCAATGCATCAAGCTCAGCTGATCTCCAAGATCCCACATATCTTGAAGGAGATGTATGATGCAGACCTTTTAGAAGAAGAGGTCATCATCAGCTGGTCAGAAAAGGTAGGAAGCACAAGTTATGTTGTGAAGTTTCAGGAGCATCCAAGCAGCTGTTGGGGTGAGTTATGAAGAAGTTAGGTCTAATACCTAGTCCTGTCTACATTAAGTTGAATTCCTGTGCTTATCTGATGTAATTTTTGAGTCCCTTTATACTTAAGGAGGCAGATTGTTTTTAGTAATGTGTATGTTTACTCTCTTTTGAAGATTGGGGTATAACACAGCCCCTTTAAACGTGGCTCATTGTACAAGAGGTTTAAATTATATTTTCAAGTCTTCACTGAGAAAATTTTGAAATTTTTAGGCCTCTAAGAAATATGTCTCAAAAGAACTTGCCAAAGAGATTCGTGTCAAAGCAGAACCATTTATTAAATGGTTGAAGGAAGCAGAGGAAGAATCTTCTGGTGGTGAGGAAGAAGATGAAGATGAAAATATTGAGGTGGTATATTCGAAGACTGCCAGTGTACCAAAAGTTGAAACTGTGAAGTCTGACAAGGATGATGACATTGATATTGATGCCATTTAAAAGGATGGATGCAACTTAGCTTAACAGTGTAATGCTGCAAATTTTTCTCCATTATCAGCCAGAAGTGCAACATGTATGTGCAAGAGCTAAAAATGGCTTAACATCATGCTACACTTGATACTACAAAGCTATTACTGTGAGTGGTCTATAATTAAGCCCAATGAGACATCTAGGGAGTCCATACATATCAGTGAGCAGTTGTAGTTTGCTTATTTATAGCATGTTTCTTTTGGAAAAACTAGTGGTGGACACATTTGGATCACATTTATACAGTTATAAAAATAAAGATTTGATTTTGGTCATTCTTCAGACTTTGGGCTCTGAATGGCTTATACTGAAGTAATTGGCTACTTTCAGGATGTCACACCATTTAATTTAAGGTCCTTGAGCCTGGTAGATTGTTAGGTGCTGAAACAATTGTAATGACCTTAACTCAGCCATTAAAAGTTGTATCTCCAGTCCCAGTCATTTCAGATTGGCAACTGATAATTCTTGTCATTCTAAGGAAGATTGATTAAATGACAGTATGACATCCTCATGAGAAGCAAAATGACCTATGGTTTTAAGAGCAAGGTTTGAGACTTAGAGTTGCGGTTTTCCAGTTTGTGTACACTCACCCCAGATTGAAGTCTTTGGAGTCTTGTGCATTGCATGTTGGATGAGCCAGGGAAATTATTAACAAATAAGTATTTTGTGTGTATTTAGTGGTTGCTTTGTACTGGGAGAAAAGCTTTGAGGTGTGATTAAATCGTAAACTCTTGATTCTATTTGGGAGAAACAGGAAAAAAGGTGCACTTAATATCTAGCTAAAACTGAGCATAATTTTTCAGCTTTTACCCTTAAATTATAATTTCAAGATGTTAAGACATACTGTATCTTGTGTTTGATGTGTTCCCCTCCCCCAATATTATGGTTTATTCTTTAATGACTTTTAATTTGGATATAATAGTAGCTTGTACTTTAGATTTTGGTTGCTATCTTGCCAAAATAAGTGTTAATGTGTTTCAAGCTTGATCCCCACCCCCAATTGTCTTATTTAAAGAGAAAGTTAAAATCATACTTCTGAGTCAGAGCCTGTATTCTGGTGTAAGACTTGGGATATTTTTTACTTCACATTGAATATAGCTGGGTACCTGAGAAGTCTGGTGATGGCCACTGGGTGGGTGTGGTTAGCTAAGGTCTGACCAGCCCATTCATATCCTTGGACTTCAGATAAACACAAGTGAATTCCTTACCCACTAGCTGGTGTAAGCTCCATCTGGGTTCCTGACTATATTTGAATAGTTTTCTTCAACATTAAAAAATAACACACATTTCTGTTCACAAAAGTGCATTCTGGGAGTTAAGAACCCATGCTGTTGGTTTGTGTGGTATACTATACTAGCTCATACATCATTTGGATCTTACCCTTTTGTGTTATCCATCTCACAGATTATAAGACTTTAATATATGTAAAAAGTTTTTACATTAAAATTATACAAACATTTGGGAAAATTAAAACCTTGATGAGTCTGATGAGCATGGAACAGGAGCCATATACCTGGAATGAATGTGCTGTGTCACACCAAAGAAGTACTTGAAAAGTCGCTTGTCTCCTGGGTTTCAGATTCTTTGTTGCATGGCCACCCCCATCCATTTGTCATTTTCTAGATTCTCAAGTAGATCAGCACATTCAGCCTCAGGCTGGCAAGATTTTGTCTTAGAGCTGTTGCTATTAAAGGGAAATGGATAGGTCTTTCAACACTGAGAAAGGGGCTTGGGCTTCAGCCACTGTTAAGTCTGGTGCCAAACCAGTGGGATTCAAATTCACACAATCTGCATTTTATTCATGGAGGTTAAACTGGTAAGAGTAATCCTTCATTGCTCTATTGAGGTGTCTTAAAAGTTTCCTGTTTAAACAGCTACATTACTTGATTAAAACAATGTTCAAATTAAAAAAAAAAAAAAAACAAGCAGCTCCTTCTTTCACTTTGAAAGGAGACTAATGGTTGAACAAATTAGCCACCTCTTATGACCTAGATGTGTTGGAAAGGGGGCAAGAGCTCAAGGATGCAAGGGCAGTTGATGAGCACAGGGGCAACCATTATGCAGCTGTATGCTGCAAATGTAGACAGCAGGCCTTCTATCTCAGTGTAAAGAAGTAATCAGCAGCCAGGACGAAGATCTGCAAATGCAGGTCCATACCTGTTTACAATAAAGCATATGAGTGTCCTCTCACAGCTCTCTTGAGTGGTCCAAGTGAAGGATTTGGAGAAATACAGTACCTGCTGAGCATTACAGAGCTTCCAGTCACCTTCTGTGATTTCAGAATCCTGGGATCAACCATAGTCCAAAAATATTAAATGGAAGATTGCAGAAGTAAACAAGTGTTTGTGTTTTCAATTGTATTGTGTTGGAGGTAGAATGAAGAAACCTGACATTATCCCACTATATCCTGCTCAGGGTGTGAGTCATTCCTTTGTCTACTGTATCTACTGTATATACCTGTTAGCCACTTACCTAACAGTTATCTCATCGGATTGACAATTTCAGTACTGCAGTATTTGGGTTCACAGAACCCTAACTTCTGATAATGGTCACAAATTCAAGACCAGTGATAGTCGCGATTATACTGCAGCATGTTTTTGCACCTATTCTTACTTATTAATGTCTTATTGTACCTAATTTATAGATTATCTACATTATAGGTAGTTATAGGAAAAATAGTATGTACTGATGTTTTCTATTGTCAGGTTTCAAGCATCCATTCAAGGACTTGGTATGTTTTCCCCACAGATAAAGAGCCTGTATACTGTTACAGGGCCATTTTTTCTTGGTGGTGCTAGGGATTAAATCCAGGGCCTCCCACACTTTAGACAGGAACTATAACTAAGCTATACCTCCACTCTTAAAAAAGGGTCTTTTTCAAGAGATGGTATCCAAATTTTTTTGGCAAAAGTTGCCTGGCTTCTAAATGGTACATAAGATAATTCCTTCCACTTCTTCCATTAGGCTTGAGATTTAGAAAGTAGGGGGCTGCAGGTATGGAGGTGGGCCTTTCAATAGAGTTGCCAAAACAACAAGAACAACAACAAAAATAGTGTAACAAGGGTTTACCTTAGCTGCATTTAGCTTTCCCTCTTAAAACCAAAAAGCCTGGGCAAACCCAGATGAACAGTTATCAAGAATTCAATTGATCCAAACTCATCCAGGTTTCAGCTCACAAAGGCAGAGCAGAAGAAAACAGGAGGAGCCAGGTTGAATAGGCAGTCAGTTGTTCACCAGTTGTCCTATCCGGCAGCTCAGAACCAGGGCTGCTTGCCCCACCTAGCACTTTCTCTACCTCACACTGGCAGGATCCCATGGTGATGTTGCCCAATGAATATAGAAGAAGTGCCTCAAGCCTACAAAGCCATACTTGCCTTCTGAAGCAGTGGAGCTATTGAACAGGTGCTCAGTGCAGCATGAAATCTAAAGAGGGAATCCTGAAATTTGAGGAAGAATTGAGGGAGGTGGAATGTGATTAGTGAAGGCGAAATCTGTCCAGACCATTGAGTTCACCATAGATGCTATAAAAAGAATGCCCGTGGGCCTGTTATATTACTTTATTCTTCCTGAAACTATTAATGTGCTCTAAGTGATTAAGAAATCTTAATATCCCATTAGATACAAATGATGACAATGAATAAACCACAAGCAGAAAATGATTGCCTTAATAGAGCACTAGCCCAAACCACATTAGTCCTTTCAAGTCTGAGATGGCTGTTTATGGCCACCACGATTGACATAAGCGCATGTTATAAAATACACATGGTACTAAGACTTTGGGGCAATGCAAATGGAAAATTGTCCTGTTTAGATTCAAGCAACAGCTAAGGCTGAATCATGCAAGATGAAAGCAAGACAGCAAATGACTGATACAGAGCCAGGGGTATGACAACAATCTGGTTGGTAGCCTTCCCTCCCATACAGCACAGACACAAACAGTGGCTGCCAGAGATCCAGAGGCTTCATTTCTTGATGCAAGATCATAATCTGGCCCTTGGAAGTCACAGCACCAGTTGCCCTACCCCCAAGCACAGGCATTTTCCCCAAGCTGGAAGTCACCAGGAAAAGTCACAAGTGCTACTCTCGAACTGGCAAAGTACAGGGTGCTCAACCTCAGTGTATAGCGTGCTTATCGTATACAGCCACTGGGTGACTACCATATTAAGCACACACTCCACTCCAGAGGAGTGGGATGGAAGGGATAGGGGGTAGAGGGTGGGAGGGTGGGACTGGGAGGGGTGGAAAGAGGGTACTGTGATGGAGATGTAACCTGAAGTAATAAATAAATCTGTTATTATAAGAGAAAGAGCCATTTGTTGGACTGAAAGGGGAAATTGTAGGGGGAAATAAGATATACCTTAAACTTAAAAGAAAAAAAAAAAGGGAAGAGGATGGGGGGTTGAGGGTGGGAGGGTGGGACTGGAGGGGGAATAGGGAGGGGACTGCGATTGAGATGTAACTTGAAGAAATAAAAAAATAAAGGAAAAAAATATTTTTTAAAAAGCTCCAAAAAATATCTGTCTCTATTAAAATAGCAAGGCTCTTTAACTTAAATTTGCATCTAACAAAGCTTGTTTGATACTAAATAAATTTTAAAGGGTTATTTAGAAGAGGATCGAGTTCTAAACCCATTTTTTCAATGTTGACATGCTACTAAATATGAATATTTCATATGAAATCCAAAAATAAGATCCATTATACTATATGATTTTGGTAAAAAAAAAAAAAAAAAAAGAACATTTTCAGGGTCCAACTTGTACTCTGAAAAGGGCAAGGTCTCATGTTAAAAGAAAGAGTTTGCACTTAATCAGGAGTTTACTGTATAGTTGACCAATGTCCTCCACCAGCTCATAAATAATCACCCTTGACTACAAAGTGACTCTGAGGCCACCTGAGGCACAAGAGACCCTGTCTTTTAACATTTTTTCCAACATTTATTCAAGTTACATCTCGATCACAGCCCCCTTCTTCCCCCCTTCTCGATCCCACGCTCTTCTGTCTCTCCTGTCCTCCTCAGGTGAGGGCCGCCCCCACATATCAGCCCCCCTCAGTTCATCAGTCACATGAGGGCTAAGACCTTCCTCTTGCATTGAGGCCCAAAGTGGCAACTCACCTAGTGTAAGGTCCATGACAGACACCACCCTCCTTGCTAAGGGATCTGTATGAAGACCAAGCTGCCTATTATCTATATATGTATGGGGGGGGTCTAGGTCTGGTATATATATATATATGCTTTCTTCCTCCTCCTCCTCCTCTTTTTCTTCTTCTTCTATTTTTTTATTTTTTGGTTAGTGTTTCAGTCTCTGTAAGCCTCTAGGGTCCTAGGTTGGTTGGTTCTGTTGATCTTCATGTGGTATTGTTGAAGAACCACTGAACCTAGCATTCTATTGTGAGGCAGCTTAAGTAAATAAATAACTCTAAAACAAAGATTCGGTTTTAACATTTTATTGGGTAAATGATTTTAAAGGTAATAACAATAGTGTCAAAACTACTACAATATCTTTCCACGGCCATACCTTACAGACCCACATGAACCTTTTCATTTTTGTTCATTTTTCATATTTTAAAGCCATACATGTCATATAAAATGCCCACTCCCAATAGCTTCTTCAAACTAGTAAGCAATTCAATGTAGGAGGAGGGAGGACCTACTTATACTGAAGGGGTTTCAGATAGTCTGTGATGCCTCACTGTTATCAGAACACCAGGTCACTAAGAAGGGAAAGAGATAGCTACTCCAGGTAGCTTTCTGCTCGTTACAATCTCACCATTGCATCACCAAAAACTCTTTATGCTGGTGACCGAGTCAAAGTAATTTTGGGGAACATATAAAACACTAAAATAACTTAGAAACTAGATCCAAATATCTCAAAAGTAATCAACTTTGATATACAAAAGCAGTCAGAGGTGGTTACAAAAGTATTTCTGTTTTGTTTAGTTTTGTTTTTTCTCAGTGCTTCTATGTACCAGCGCAGTTACTGGGTCTGGAGCAAAATAAAAGGTTCATTTTTCTTCTGAAACAGTAATAAAAAACAAGGAAAACATATCTTCGTATATAAAGGATCAATGCTGGTCTTAAGAACAATGTAATCAGAAACCCTTAAATCGAGAGGCACACAATGGGTTTCCACTTGTAAAAAACAAAAATAAAGTCACCAGTTGGTTTATTTAATGGAGGAGGTGCTCACACTCCTCAAATAAACTTAATTCACTTTAACATCGCTAGCAAAAAATCACTTAGAAACTGTACAAAAATAAAAAAGGTAACACATTTAATCCTGCAAGGTTTTTGTAAGGACTGGAAGGCAGGCTTTTGGAGCAGCATTTGGGCATGGCTGGGGGCTTCTTTGGTTTGATCTAACACACATAAGAGATGGAACCTATTCCAGATGACAGTTTCGAATTCTTGCACATTTGAAGACAGGAAAAGAGGCCAGTATACAAACTTCCGGTGTGCTGTGTGTGCAATGGAACCATTTGCATTGGACTGGACATCCTAGGTAAGGGGGGGGGGGGGGGGGGGTGGGGTGGGGAGAGCAAGCCTTGCACTTCCTCCATCACTTTCACTGACCTCCTCAGGGGAGGAGAAATTGGAAAGGGTAGTAGCACATTCGTGCAATCAGAAGGCCACTTGAGGGGTAGGGGCAGACAATTAATTGTTCTTTTAGAATCTTGTACCTGGCTGACTTTAAGAACAATAAAACCTTCCAGAAGTGGAAGCCTTTTCCTACATACCAGAATAAAATACACACTGATTTCCAAGAAAATACCTAGTTGCATTTGGGGGGGGGGGGGTGGAGGAAAGAAAACTTAACAGTAACTAATTAACATTTAAAAGGGGCTCCGTAAACTTTGTGCTACTCAAATGAAGTTCAAGTATTACTTCTGAGCTGTTTAAAGATCACGGGACTCATACAATATTCTGGTGATAAAGAGTGCAATTCACATTTGTGTTTCTGAACAAATAAACCACAACTGGCTAGAACACAACTTGCGCAATTAGAATCTTTGTCTGAGTTAAAGACACATGCTACATATTTCCAATGTTCAAAGTTATTTCAAACCACATATTTAACAGCTTTATAATATACAACAAAAGTGAAAGGGTCTAGCATTTGTTTGTTTGAAGCACACCATTATAGTTTGTATAACACCCTTTACACTACAAAGTCTTTTAGTCAACAACTACTTAGACACAAAAATATACTGTGCATCAACTTGAATACAAAAGGAGACAAAACTATCCTTTTCCCCCAAGCCATGGTGGGAAATATTGCTGACCTCGTCCTTTGAAGCCCGCAGGATGGTTATTCTTCAGTATAACATTATTACACTGGTAAGAAAATCTGTATAACGTGCATATATCAAGGATTTAAAAAAATCTGATATGATTTTAGAGTCCGCATGACCAGTCACGTGACCTGCTCAAGATTGATTAGCACCGTTAAATACATAAACACACACATATACATGTATGCATGTGTAAGTATATGTACACATACATGCATGTATGTATGTGATAGATCTTTTCTTTAAAAACAACAACATAAGCTAATAAGCTCACCCAGGGCGAGGAGCTGTTGAAATGATGAGATGATGGATAAGATGGATTTCACAACATTATTGGTCTATTCTGTCTCTCTTCAGTTTGTATGTTACGCTTACTTTTTTTCTTTTTCTTTTTTTTTTTCTTTTTTTGCAGCAGACGATACCATTCAGCTTGTGCTCACTTTCCCTATAAGGGCAAGAAAATGTCAGGTAGCTGCTTGCTTTTATACTGAAAGATTAATCTATCCCCACAATGTGTCCAAGTATAAACAACAGGATTCAAAAGCCCATACTGGAGCCCAGCAGCTTATTATGTGTTCTCTTCATTCAATGGAACTGGCTACTGAGACTGCCTTTCAGGCTAGCAATTGGCTTCTTAGTTAAGGCATTATAACTGAAAATGGTTACTTCAACAATGGATGCTGTGGATGAAGGAATACCAAACTTTGAAGAACTCTCATCAAAAACTGAAGCTGGTATTCTCCTGGTAGCAAGGAGAATTTAGCCAACCACCTTCCAAACTAGAAAAGGATTTTCCTAACTACCAGTCTGTCACTTGTCACAGCAATTAATGTATGAGCTTTACCATTTCAATAATCAGCAGTATGTCATAGTTTAGAATATACATTCTGCAGCATAATTTTACTTACCACTTGTTCTATTGATTTCCTGTTTAAAAAATTATATATTTCCCAAATATATATCTATATATACATATATATGTATATATATACACTACCATAAAACAAAGGTCATCTTTTGCCAGAATCATCTGTGGATTTTCCTGGGGATAAAAATAGGGCTTCCAATTGACATCAGTAAGTTCTCTTTGATTGTGCCATGGGAAAAATAGCCCTGCAAATGAGCTGGGCTCTAACATATCTGAATGCCATCCTTGCAGGTCCAACACAATATCTGTCAACACATAAATGTGTTTCTATCAAAAGTATGTAGTGCAGAAAGAGATTCAAACTCTTAATAGTATCTCTGAAACTCAGCATTGTCTCCATGATAGACAAATTTGAAATCATAGTATGTATGAACTTTTGTTCCACTAGATTATCTTTATCATGTCTTAGTAGCTAACGTTGTCTCTGACCAATTATGACTCATTGAAACCTAAAGCTAACAAATTTAAATTAATACAAAATAGAGAAATATCTTTTTGTTTATTTGCTCAAAATAATTTTTTCAGCTAAAAAAATACTTTGGAGTAAGGAATTTGTGTAATCTGTTGTTTCTTATACAGAAACAATAAAATTTTATAAGAATATTTCTCTAAATTGACTTTTAAACCCTTCTTGATTTGACTTATAATCTTCTCAAAGGCACTAAATTCTGCATCTGAACTCTTCCTAATATATGCTGCCTTTCAAAATGATTTCTGCAGCCCATTTGAAAGGTAGCTTATGCTTTTCTAAAACAGTGTTTTAGTTTTTAAGTTGGTTCTATAACATGAGGCAGTCTCTTCTATGATAACCAGCACAGAAGGCATAAACAGTTCCTTGCTCTCTGTGAAAAGCCCTACCATAGACCTCTGAATGTTCATTACTTAAACTAAAGCTCACTTATTTTAAACACAGGAAACATGTGTTCTTGACCCAAATACTAAGTTGTCATAGTAAAGAGAATTTTAGGCAAATTCAAGAGTAATATACAAATACCTGAATTTGTTATGATTAATCTCCAACTCAGCTATCAAAAAATGACTATCTTACTGAAGAATACTAAAGACAAACCTAATAAGTCCTCAAAAACTGCATACTCTCTTCCATCTACAGTCAAAAGGAAGGAGGAAGCACAAAAACAAACAAAACAAAACAAAACAGAAAAAGAAAAGAAAAAAAGAAAGAAATCTGTCAGAGATAACAAAGCAAAAATATACCTAATACTGTAAGGAAAGAAAACCCCAAAAGCTGTATGTGCTGCAAAAAAAAAAAAAAAAAAAAAAAGAGTGATCTGAAATAATAAAACAGGATCTTCTTAACAAATGCCATTCTCCTACCCGTTACCATGATGGTCTTAAAAGTGACAATGCAGAAGCTTCACCATGGCAACGGAAACTATCATCATAAAATGGTACAATAAAAGAGATAGCTAGACCAAGAAGGTGTAGTAGGGTCTCCTGGGAAGAGGTCTACAGAGAGGCCCAGTGACTGGTTGTGCGGCTCAGTGTCAGGAATAATGGTTGTATGGTGGGAGGGGATGCCCGATGCCATTTTGGAAGTGATGATGCTGGCGATAAGCAAGGTATTCAGCATAACTCAAGGTCATCTTTTCACTACGGTACCTGAAAGTGAGTTGGAGAGGAGAAAAGTTAACATCAAGAAACAGATGACATGTTATCAGAGCGAGGAGGGCCCTAAGAGATCATTTTACATAACAGGAAACAAGGAGCCCTGAGAAAAAAACAATTACTTGTCCAAAGTCACAGAGTTGGTAAGTAGCAAAGCTGAGCTCATGACACAGGAATCCAAACCAAGTCCAGTGCTCTTTCTGCTCTACTACATTAAGGCATTAACCCTTTCACCCAATTTGCTAGCAGGAGGAACAAGGAAGAGCCAATCTTTTACAGGCATGTGTTTATCTCCCATTCATGGGCTACTTTTCTTCAGAGACTTTCCATCTCTTCTCCCTTTACCTATTCCTTTCTTTGTCCACACATCTTGGGGACTCTGTTTTTGTTTGTTTTGCTACTCCGACATAACATATTGGTACTGGAACCTCTCTTTTGCCTATATCTAGTTATTTTTCCATTGCCTTACTCTTCAGTAGAGTAAGCACAGTTTCTCCCTTCAGTCTTCTTAATCTAGCAGTTGCTCAGCATTCCTTGGTTCTGTCACTGTCTTTTTATGGCCATCAAAGGCTGTTTCGGATTCTGTTGGAACTTTCCATGATGGTCCCACTTACCACTTGTTATGTAGTTGCATGGGTTATAAACCTCTACCCTTCCCTGGTTCTGTTCCTGCCTCTCAGATGGCTTCCTGTCTCTCTGACAGTTGCTTCTACTCCTACCTTGTAGAATTTTCCTAGGTTTGAACATTCATTCGGTGTTTAGACTTTACACTCTGCCCTCCTCAGTGCACTCACTGGGATCCTCACAGCTTCAACTTTGACCTACTCACAGATTATTTCAGGCTGTATCATGAACTTTACACATACACATTTTCAGTGGCATGTTAGAGAGTTCTATGTAGACATAATTCAAATCAAGGACCAAAACATAAACCTAAGTCTTCTCTTGTGGTCACCCCCCCCCCAAGGGATGACTTTGATCTATTTACTTTGCCTCCCTTATGCCTAATGATGACCAAGTACTTCGTTTCTTCCACAGTATGTTTCTGTCTGTCCTAGCTACCCTATCCTGCTGCCACAGCTGTTAAAGGCCCATATTGTATTTTGTTTAGAATGCTGCAGTTTCTTAGATAACAGCAATGTTTTCTACATCATTTACCTGTCCCAATCATATACTTCCCAAGTTGATTTTTTTTAATTAATTTTTTTCAAGTTACATCTTGATCACAGTCCCCTCTTTCCTCCCTACCCGGTCCCAACCCTCCCTCCCTCTTCCCCCTCTTCCTCCTCGGGAACCAACATGTATCAACTCCCCTCAGTTCATCAGTCACATGAGGGCTAACAGCTTCCTCTTGCACTAGGGCCCAACATGGCAGTCCAAATAGGGTAAGGTGTTCCACTAACAGGCAACAGAGTCTATATGAGAAACAGCACCTAACTCCACTTGCTAAGGGACCTGCATGAAGACCAAGTTCCCTCTCATCTATATATGTGAAAATAGTCTAGATCCAGTCTATATATGTATTTTTGTGGGGGGAGGGCTTGGCATTTCAGTCTCTGTAGGCCTCTAAGGGGCCTAGATTGGTTGGATCTGTTGATCTTCATATGGAGTTCCTGTCCCCTCTAGATCTCTCTATTCCTTCTACCTTTATTTTTTTCAATATTTATTGATTTCTTCAAGTTATATGTCAATCATAGTCCCCTCTCTCCTCCTACCCTCTTCCCCCTTGCCCTCCTATCTGCTTAGGGTCTCTCTACATAGTTCTGGATGTCTGAGAACTCATTATGGAGAACAATCTGGCCTTGAAATCATAGAGATCCACCTGACTCTGCTTCCTGAAGGCTGGGATTGAAGGCTTGCACCACCATACCTGGCCTGAAGTACATTAAAAACAAAACAAAACCCTATAATGGATATTAAATGCCTACAGGATCAGGTCCAGACTGCTTAGCTTGGAATGTCAAGCCTTCCATGGTCTGGTTCAATCTACTTTCTGGAACACATTTTCCTTTAATGACATTTCCTATGTGCATTGAGAGTAGTCAACTCACAGGCGTCCTATTCGTTAAAACTAGCTTTGTACTTCACCACCTACATGCTTTGATTCACAGCATAGCTTCAGGGAATCCCTTTCCTCCCTCGCTTTCTACCTGTCAAAAAGTCTACCCATTCTTCAAGCCCCACCTTAAATCCACCTCCTCTTTGAAGTCTACTGTTAGCCACTGACTCCCTGGAGATCCTCTTCCCTGGCATTAGGATCCTACACATCCATAATATTCTGTCTTATAGTAGTAATTATTTTTATTCGTGCCTTTCTATTCTCCTCAAACTATAAACTTGGAGAGAACAGATATGGGGACGTTCTCAAATTTGTAACTGTGCAGAGCTGAGAACAAATCCACTTTTTAACCACAGGCATGCAATGCAATTTTCTGGAACTGAAATAAATGGAAACAGTAACTTATTTTCCTAAAATGTTTGATACTTTCTTCCTAAATATCTTTATTATTCCATGATGAGATTTATTTAGCATTCAAGTTCAGCTCAAT
The DNA here is from genome assembly GCA_907164525.1 of Lophiomys imhausi. NCBI lineage: Eukaryota > Metazoa > Chordata > Mammalia > Rodentia > Muridae > Lophiomys > Lophiomys imhausi. The sequence continues at coordinate 1,526,018 of CAJQZJ010035412.1, read as the reverse complement.
TGTGTTTTTCAGTAAGCTTTCATAGTAGGCTCCTATCACTGCCAAAATTCTAAGGTTAAATTTAAATTTTAGGACTGCTTATCAGAATCCTGAGGTTCTGCTAGGCAATGTCAAAAGCTAGTGAATAGCTAATTCTGGTACTTTCTCCAATAAGGTAGTTTAAAGTCTCAGGGGGTTGGTTGAACAAAGCCAGAAGGATCACAAAGAGCTAAAGATGGAAAGGATGGGCTCATATATCATGCAGTATTTACTGCTGAGCAGAGTTCCACTATATCCACTCTCAGTATGGTGCTGCCACTTGTTTCCACTATTTTAGAGAAGAGAAGCAAGTGTAGGTTGAGAGTCTAAAAAAATCAGAGTTATAAGCATGTACTGCTCAGTCTTATCCACAAAATGCCACCACAGTACCTGGTCAGCTTTATGGTTTTCCTGAATTCATTAGTAATTGGAGCTTTGTATCCTCCTTTCCTCAGTAAGGAGTCTATGGTCTGAATATGGTCCCATCCTGTGAAAAGGCAAGCAGATAAAATATCAGTCGAACACGCGTCACAAAGCACCTCTGCTTAAATACAAAAATGACTTTGTGGAAGTCAGATATCACTGTCACCAAACACTATCAACTCTTTTGGTCCTAAAAACACAGTCATACAGAAGAGCTAAGATTTTATTCTTGTGCAGAATTGGGTTCATCACCACATGCCTTAAATTGTCTAAGAAACTCCTAGGTCATGTCTCTGTAACAAATCACAACTACTGTACTCTTCTCCAATGGTCATACCCTCAAAAAGGGAGGGAAAGCCTAAGTAAATTAGACATGACTTGTGTCAACTCACTAGTATTCAGTGCTTCCATAAGTATTTCATGCCAATTGCTGGTCTTAATGGTATCTTCTATGCTCAATAATCTATATTTGTGTGAAATATTCAATGACATTGTATTGTTTCTCACATGAATGCTATTCTAATACCCTTAGGAAGTCGATGACCCTGCAGTATTAAGACATTTTCTAAAGCAATCCAAATAAATCTTCACATAACTGCCTTAAAGACTAATAGTTTTTGAGCATTAACACATTAAAATTTGTTATTATATTTCTTGTATTTTTATGAGCATACGTGGGAAAAGCACATTTCAAATGCTTTCTGAAAAGATAAGCTCTATAGAATTTTTTAAAAATCAATCATTTGAACTAATGTGAAACTAGAATTTAGTAGTGGCTAGGAAGGACAAAGTACTACAGTGAAGTTGTTTGGTGTCACCACATTGGTTCATAAAGACATGTGACATATCTGTGAAATAAAATTATTTATGATTAAGTGTAGACTAAGAATAAAATACTTCATGTATGTACAACACTCCCAATCTTAACGGAAAGCTTACAGCTTCACCATTAGCAGAATGAGTAATGGCAATCACATAAGGAAGAATTATTAGGTACTGACAATGAATAACATTGAACTATATTGCTGTCTCTAAACCTAAGGCATGTTAATGCCACCATGGTAATTACTGGACATTGGTGCATGGAAAAATTATGTTCCAGAGTAGTAACAAACTGTTGCCTAAAAAACAAAAACAAAAACCAGGCTTATATAAATATGTGTCATTTTAAAAGTATGTATTTATGAGTGTGCTGTCAGAGCAAAGATGCAGACTCCTTGTGAATAATTCACCAATTTGAGCCCAGCATTGCAGTGGCAGGGATGGAAGAGCCAGTTACTATAATTTGATGTTGATCAATTATCAGACATAACTGCAAGGTCAGTGACTGCATTTCAGCTTGTTTAAAAATCTTCACTAGATCATATAAAATAAAGTACATCAATGACCTTGCTCCTTTGCAACCTCCGGTAGGTAGGTGGCGGTGCGTTTTGATCCTTTTTCATTGATGAATTCTATTCTAATGCCATGCACACCCACCTGAAAGAAATTGGCAGTTATATTAGTACAGACTTCTTCATAAAAACAGGAAAAGACGGTCATAATTTAACTCCATGCAATTGCCCTTCCCCTTGTTTTTATTTATTTTTTCTTTTTCCAGAGCTGAGGACCAAACCCAGGGACTTGTGCTTGCTAGACAAGTATTGTATCACTGAGCTAAGTCCCCAATCCTTTCCCATTGTTTTTACGAGTATGCATTAGTTTTCTGTTTTCCAAGGCTTTGATTTTGGATTGGAAGGCCCATATGATATCTTATATTTTTGGTTGTGAGCCTACCCTTTAATGGCTGAGCCATTTCTCCAGCCCCCCATATGATATCTATAGAGATTTAAAGAACACCCACTTGCATATGTCCAACATATACCAGGCTATACAACTTTGTTTAGAAATCTGAGACACAACTAATATGCATAGAGTAGGATAGTTGGTGGCAAGAATCCTGCCACAACTCCCAACCTGGAATAAAGGAACTACTACAAAGAGATAGCAAAAAGCCATGCAGTCACACTCAAGACTTTAGATTGTATCCTGCCGGCTCCCTTTTTAACTTTAGTTCCCTTACAACACTAACTCATATGCAGGCACACCAACACTGTCTGGTAAATCTGGAAAAATATGCTGGGCTAGGTGGTGCACATGGAAGGCAAGACAGGAAGATCATATATCTGAGCTAATCCATGCTGCACAGGGAGCTCCAGGGTAACTTGGACTACATAGTGAGACCCTGCACAAAAGAAAAGACTAAAAAGGAATGAAAACAATCAGACTGTACCTTGCAGAATATTTTCAATGTAATAGCAGTAAAGACTTCAAATTACCCTAGGATAGGGCATTTTTTATAGTTTATTATCCTAGCCCAGGAACCACTGTAATGTTTTAAAGTGTGAAACTTTTGGTGATACCCAAAAGGGAAGTCTACTGGCTGTAGGAAGATAGGCTACTACTATACTTTTGTTTTAAAGCAAAACCAATGTTCCCCTCATAGAATAGTGCACAAAACCCAAGAAAAATTATTCAAAGTTCTTAACTCCTTTGAAATAGTGATAATAAAAGTGAAAATTTAAAAGCACAATAATCCTACTCCATTCTCTCATATCACTAGCTGCCTCAGATCAAGGGCTCCCAAGAGGAGTATAAGACTGTCTAATGTACAGAGGGGCAGATGGAAAGGCAGGTATAGACTATTCCCAGAACACATGCATCTTTTTAGAGCAGGTGAGTGAAGACAGAGACTTTGATGCTTTCCATGTGTGTACACATGTTAAGGTTTAGAGGAGAAAGGTGCCAGTGAGAACCTCTCTTGCTGTTTCTGCCCTTAGGCACAAGTTTTCTTGTTTTTTCAGGGTAAGAAATGTCCCCTGGGAAATGGATTTCATCCTGTCTTCATACATACACCCTTTGAGCCTGTCAGATCTTTTGAGCAATTATTGTTTTTTTAATTTAAACTATTAAAGTGTATCCCTGTGGCTATTCTACCTATTCGATATCAATATTCCTATGAATCCCACTCTTGCTAAAAATGCAACCAGAACAGCTATTTAAAAACCATCACAGTAAGGCCTCTCAGGCCCCCTGGGATGTAACTGTGGACACCTGATTGGAAGTGTGAATGTTTAGTTATCAAATAGTTCCAGGATGAAGGACATCTACTAATCACCCCGGTGTCAGACACAGCACTGCGACAATCATAAATTTGATACTTTGACTGTACTAACTTCCTGCTCAGTGACTCTGAAGGTTTATTCTTTGACAATATTGGATGTGTCATAATTTGTTCCTTCAAAATACACAGCACAAGTAATTTATGCTCTATCACTCACCAGAGTGAATTCCGAATCTTTACCTCTATTTATCAAAAATCTGTCTTGTTAAAATTGAAAACAATTTTGGTGTTAAGATGTCTAGTCAAAACTGAGATGTGTTCCTTATCTGCACAATGAGCAATATTTAACTGACTTGGGGTGAGGAAGGGGATGAAAACTTTATCACAATTGCACAGCAGCCCATGTCTCACTAAGTATAGTTTGGAAAAAAGAGCAACTCCTGAAGGTGATTTTTTTTTTATCCCAGTTAAACGAGATCATCTCTAATAACCATCCAAGCTCTAACAAATTACAAGCCTACATATTGTGAAAAAATAATTAGTCAGATGGAGGGGTAGTTTAGACATAAATACTTTATAGGAACACATTCTCTCCGATAGACATCTCTGATATTTAAAATCCTACTAATTTACTAATTAAAATAGGCTAAGACTAATTGTATGGCATGTAAATTGTTTCTTGAAAAACCTGTTTATATGAGATCAAAATTGAAGGACATGTTAAACAAAATAAAAATTACTAACAGGACTGTTTATTTACTTTTGTATTGTGAGAAGGCCCAGGCATCAAATTTGATTAAAAACAAAACAAAACAACCTTGCTTTTCTGGGTTCCTATGATTTGAACTGAAAGTTCATATAAATATGATGATTTTAAAGTAAATGCCTTGTGCGAAGCAATGTTTTTAATATGCCAGAAAGATATTCCACAAAGCTAGAAAGTCCAAATTAGGGTGATTCATTTTTTTCCACTAACAGAATCAGGAGAATGGGAATGATGTTCTTTTTGGTCCTCGCTAAGCAATAGCTTTTTCATCATGCTCGGAACATGGATGCCAACAAGCAGTTACACTGAAGAATAAAAGTAGGGGAGTGGTAACTGGTGCTCTGTGGGAAGCAACCAATTCTGATCCGCCTGTGGAAACCACTGGCTTTGTGAACCACTGTTGTGGTTTGAATATGAAAAGTCCCCCAGAAGCTCCTGTGTATGAATGCTTGGTCTCCAGCTGGTGACCTTTAGAAGGTGGAGCCTTGCTGGATGAAGTTATTTGGGGGATGGGGTGAAGTGTTATAGCTTGGCCCCAATTCTTCTCTATCTGCCTGCTCCCCATCTGCTGATGCAATGCCAGGTGATAGTCTCATCCTCCTGCCACCATGCCTTCCTCACTATGATGGACTATAATCCCCATGGAACTGTAAGCAAAAATAAAAGCTTTCTCCTTTAAGTTGCTTTGGTGGGCTGTTTTTTATCACAGCTATTGTTACAGTTTATCACTGAGATATGGGATAGGTTAAATAGAGAATCAGGATTCCCTGAAGTAAGTCTGCTCTAAAATTACCTTGGTAACTGTCTTAGGTTAGAAAAAGAGAAAGTGTCTAGGAAAAGAATGGCAATGAAACAGTAATATGTCCCTAACTAATTGTACCACTCTCCAAAAATATAGTCAAGTTGGCAAAAACTGGTGATTTACAAGTCTAGCTTCAAGGGACTCTGTAGGTCAGTTTCAAAATGATTACAATGTCTGAGAAAAATGCTTTCAATGTCTATCTGCTGCTGTAACATTGTTTTAATCAAGGTTGTACTTCTGCTATGTAGAATTATAAATGAACTAGAGTTGTAGTAAATTAAATGTAGGACTTACAGATAAGAGGATGTGGAATTAAAGAGAGCTATATCTGTGCGTGCTGAGAGAACATTAAGACCAGTTCAACAAATTTCTATTTCATGCTAAAAAGAAAGCCATATTTATTCTGAGCCATTCCATGGTAAGTACTTTTTACCAATGATATTATACAATCTTTTGTTTTTAACATTTGTTCAGAATGATTACATATCAAGATTAATGCTGGACCCCCAAATGTATTATCGTGCCTCTTCCCCAGTTGATTATCCAGTTTGGGGATTATGTATCCCCAAGTCACCAGGCCTCAGCCCCAATCGACTTTCCTCTCCCATCCATTTCTCTTTTGTTCATTCTATCAGCAATCATGGTAGGGAAAAGAGATACATGCAAATTAATCAACTTCCGCTTCATAGTAAAAGGTTTGGTAGAAGAGATTATAACTAATGGCCAAAATGAACCCCAAGACTGCAGATTTCATTTATCCTCATTATCTGGCCTCTTGTTAGAAATGTGGCTTCACTTAAAGTTATTATTCTCTAATGCAGTGACCCTCAATATAAGAGCATTAAAAAAAGTGCTCTCTTCCACTCTTTTATGATACATGGTCCATATTATGTTCTCTATAGCTGCATAGTCAAAGCTTAATAAACCCCCATCTATCTGTAAGACAAGTGTTAGTCCTGTAATGTGTTAGCAGCACTACAAAAGGGTTCAGCTTCTACTGGTGAGCCTAATCAGTGGGCAGACAATCCAAATAGATTAAAGCACGAAGAAAAAAAAGTCATCTGGCCAAGAGTATAACTGCCTATAAAATGTGCGCCAGCTAAGGTGAATGGGTTCCATGAAACTTTTGACCACTGGGATCTACAATTATGCCCAAAGTCCTGACCTTTGAAGCTAAAGCTGCACCTGATAATATTTTGGCCAAGAGTGTCAACCAGTTTCCTTGGGTGTTATATCAGTCAGTGGCAGGGCCAGTTCTATTAATTCCCATTTGGGGACCTCATACTTTTTCAACAGTATGGCCATGGCCCACCATACTCCTTTCCAGTGAGTTTATTTGGAATAACATACAGAAATATATAGCAGGAGGTCAGAGATTAAAAAAAAATTGTTTGGCAAGCCTTTTGGCATGAAATCATTTGGCAAAATATACTTTGTAATTAACAACACAGCCAGTTACTGGCCATTCATAAAAGACTGACCTGCCAGGCTTAATATGCCAGCACCACTGAAGTAAATAAAAGGACTCAGTGCTTAATGAGAGAAGCAGGGACGCTTGGCACACCCCCAGCTCTTTCAAGGCTTGCATTGCTGATGACATGCATATGCATCCAGAAAGAAGTCTAGGATTTTGTGGCCAGAAACAATGTTGTACAGGACAGTCCATAGATCTGACCCAGATTCTGTATATCCCATACTTCTAGGAGGAAAAACTCAATGCTTCTTGTCCCTGAAAAATAATAAAACCCCACAGTGCCATATATTGCCCTCTCAAAGTCATCACAGCACAATACATTTTGTTCCTCTCCAGTTCAGCCTTACACAATAGTTGGCTTTTTCTAGTGAAAGCAAATTTAACATAAGAGATGACTACCTCAAACCTGGGACTACTCATTTCAAGTTTGTGATCTAGAATAATTCTGTGGGTAAGATTTTAATTGTAGAAGCTGACAGTGGTCTGTATGGATACTATTTAGTGCTTACCCCAATACTACCAAAAACAATTTGGACTGAATATTCTCTAGATCCTCCATTCAAATTCTCAGTCATGTGGTTAATTGTATCTCTTTGCCTACTAGTTTGAGTACAAATTCTGGAGTTCTGCATGTGTCTATCTGGTTAACATGACCCTTTTAGAAAGTAGCTAATTTATACATTTTTAAAGTCTTTCTAGTATTTGGATTTTTTCCTCTCTCTTTCTCTCTTTCCCTTAGTAGATTTTATTTTGTAAGTTGTAACAACTATGACCATGAATATTTTTGTCAAGAAGAGATATACACATGTAACTTCTCTTTAGAAGAATATTATGGATGAAAGGGTAGTGTTATTGTGCTGTAATCCCCAGTATGACTAACAGGTAACTTAGTGACTTAAAAATATATTTCTCCTGAACTAAGCCAATAAGAAGTACATCATAGGCTGCTTTTATCTATCACACACCCAGTTCTTGCAGCACTCTCATTAGCCCTTGAGAAGTTTTGTAGAAGAAATACCAGGAATATAAATCAAAAGGGATAATGATTATAAATTCATCGCTTGGACATTAGTAATATTTTAACATAGGTGAATATAAAAACTTGCCTTTATCATTTACCTCAGCTAATGAATTCTTTTCTTTTTTTGTTATGTAACAACAACTGCAAGTGTCCCCTTGAATAAAATACACATATGCTTATCTGGTCTAAAATCCCTGTAAATTAGTCAACTTAGCTTAGCAATAAGTTAGTTCAGTCTCTAAGGACCAGTTCTTAGCTTTGTAGTAATTTTGATTTGTGCAGGAGACTTAGACATTTTATCTATAAGGAATAAAAGCCTGCCAATTTAATCAGAAAGGCCCATGAATAAAACTCAGATATAACATTTATTCTACCTAATAACTTGACAGTAAAGTATGTGAACTGTCTAACAATAAACCTTATGAACCTCTAAAGAATCAGTTAAGATTTGAAATAAAGCAGTATTAATGAAGTGGTGCATTAAAAAGTTATGAAGCCAAACATATTTATATGTTATTTGAAATGAAAGAAAATATTCTTACTCAAAGGTTGACAGCTCAGAGTGTAATTTTGGGAAAAAACACTTCTATATTATGACTAATTATAATAAGCATTCAGAAAAACTGAACACACTGAAGCCTGAAAAGTTCAGGCAACATAGGTGACCTTTAAGTAAAATGCCTGCTTTTCATCAAAAGTTATAAAAAAAAGAAATGACAAAGATGAATTTAAATATGAGGAAACAAGTCATTTATATTTTTCAAAATCCAGAGCTATGACTTAGTTTACTCTTCAAGGCTGAGGTGGAGAGGGCATCTCTGGTCAAACACGTTCTGTAGGAAATGTTTGCCTGATAAGAAATTAAGAAAAATCTTATCCAAGTTCTAACTGTACATCCAGTATGTGATTCAATTTGGGTTAGCTTAGTTTACAAAAGAGATTTGTTTCTAAACAGTCATAAGGGGGTTGAATTTATGAAAATAAATTAATCTTGGAATCATGCAGAAGACAACAAAAAACAATACTGTGTCCTGCAAAGCAAAGTACCATTTGTTAAATGAGTATCTTCCAAGCGCAAATTTTGTTACTTACACTTAGAAGTAAAATGCTGACTTAAAGGAGGAAATGACAATAATAAAATAGAGACAGTAATAACTTAGAATATTTTGTTACAAAGAGAATTCTTTGTGAAAATGAAGTGTAGAATGCATAATTTAAAAAAATGGACCCTGATACTTTTTGGCCAGCATTTACATTGACAATGGTCATTTCAAAAGTTAGGGAACTCTTTTTATGATTTCTAAATGGCTGATTCATTCTCTGGATGTAAAATAAAACAGAAGTCATTGAAAAAAAAAAAAAAGGGAGTCTGTCACAGAACCACACTGTGTCAAGAGACCTTCCTTAGTCCAACCTTTTCAACTTCCTAGTATAGAAACTGAGGTCCAGAAAGGTCATAGAACCCAAGTCTCCTTTTTCTCAGAATTCAGTACTTTGAAAAAAATTAAATGCTGGGGATACATGCAAACTGCATATGAAAAGAACTGTAACTGAAATTCCAGGGAAGAAGAAGGAGGGCACTCTGGAGTCTAGGGGGAAAAAACAAAACAGAAAAACTTCTTCCACTAAACGATACAGATAGGAAGGCAGGAGACCTGAGAATGGATTCTGTTGCCCATTCACTAAGGGTCCATATGGATACTGCAAATATTTATGGGCTAAACCTACTTCTAAGAAGTTGTTTTACTGCTTGTTTCCCTATTCTTGTTCCCCATGAGGTCTTGTTGATACCCAGAAAATCCTCTGCAGATGGGCAGTAAGTCCAAAGCATTCCTTCCCCAATGTTCTATAGCACTCCAAACAACACTCAAAGCAGAGCGCCACGACTAGGACTGAATTTCTCTAACCACAGTGGCATCTTCTTCCATTACATGTAGGGTCCTTCTGAAAACAACAATGAGGAGCAATTTCCAGATCTAGGTAGACTTATTTTGCTGTTGTTATTTGTCTTGTGTTCATAAAGGCAGGAATTTTAAGGCAGAAGGAAAACAGAACATAATGCACATCATAGTTGCCGAAAAATAATCAAGGGGGAAGCAGACTGTATGCATGCAACTAGAAGTCATTTCACTTGTTGACTTTGTGAGTCATGCTAGCCATCCGTGTATGAATGGGAACTCTGTTTTCAGTTATACATTAAGAGGATCTAAAAAAATGGAAAGTTTTATGAGGGAAAGAAGAGTGAAAAGGAGAATATTAGCTTCTAAAATATAGGGGGGATAATGACAGTAGCCAATTTGTTCATCTCATCTGTTTATTCTCATGAAGGATGTTACAAAAGCACCCTATTATTAACTGAAATGAGATACATCAGAAAAAGAACTGTGATCGCTCAAGAGGTGTGCATTAGAGGTTCTTTTCAAAATGAAGTACAGCTCTCTGGGTAGCAGGAGTCCTCAAAGCTCACATACAATGACAGATGCTTGTTATATTAGGGACATAGAGACACTAGAGACATGAGGTCTAGCTTTAATAGTCCAGGGACAGATTTTTGAATCACACAAGAATCATGCTGGCCAGCCCCATTAAGCACGGGATGAATCCATGTAAGTGTGATGTACTAAAATGAACAACAACAAAAAAAATTGTCTTCAAAGCCAACAAGGAAAAAAAGTCTTCAACTTTGTTAATATGTCATAAATTTATCTAAATTAATGACATTAGGATAGGTTAGAAAACATTTGTTCTTCATACCTTTCAATGATCTTCCCTCTAAAGCTCAGAAGTAAAAGATGCCGGATTACAATTTAGAAAATATTTTGACTCCTATCAGTGACGTGGTATATCAGATCCTAACAAAATCATTGGTAGCATGCATATCATACACATTCCACAAACACAAAGCCTATTCATTTATAATGTCCTGAAAATGAGCGGTTGAGGTAACTATTCCTAGAATCAACCCATTAAACTGCCCACTGTTATTTGTCATACATCCTCTCACATTGTTTTAAAATGAAACATGACTCTCAAATGGTGAACTATACTAGTTTCAGGCTATGTGTCATTTTGGAAGGTTCCGACATGCTACTTGAGGTTATCTTTTTTTCTAGAATGACATGTCTGTCAATCATCCTGTCATTCAGAATTAGCATAATGCTGTCAGTGGAAGAACCCAGAACAGTAGTGGTGGTAAGTTTTTATGTTCAAACACAAGGGAGATTATGTTAGAATTCTCCCCGGAGGAGTACATTTCCCCATGTAACAATCATTTTAGCCTTGCAGGTGGATATGACAACATATCAGTTAGTGAATATTTTCCCCCCCAATTACTCACTTTTCATGCCTTTAAAAGATCCCTTTAATTAGGGATTCTACGGAAGTAACAAATGTCATTAGTGGCCCTATTCCAGCTTCTGCTTATAACAAATGTACTATCTTATTTTTTTCTTTAAAATTCTCCATTAAAATTCTTTAATAATTTTGTTTTCCCCTATGGCATAAGCACATGCAGGACTCTACATTTCATGTTAAAATTAAATGCAACAAACAGAGTATTTTGTTCAGAGAAAAGAGTTCTAATTATTTGACAGTGTGAAATTTCTCAAAGAGAAGGTTATAGCTTTCATAATATAGTTTGACTACTCAAAATGAAAGATTAAAAATATATAATTAACTAATATACAAAGATAAGCCATAAGGCCATCCTCATAATTTTCTTTTACATAATAATCACATATATAACTAGGTATGCAAATGTATTGACACACAGACAAAGAATGTAAAGAAACATAGTTTAGGATTCCCAAATCCAATGACAGGAAGTGTACTACAGATGAAATGTTCTCCAACCATTTTCAGTCTACAGGTGCTTGAATCTGCTTGTGGAGCTCACAGGTGCTAAGGTCCTGACTGTATTAAAAATAAAATAGTGACATTATGAGGGACTTATGTTTCTTTTTTATACTTTAAAGTGTTTAGTTTTCTTCAGTAAGTCAAAATTACTCTGGATACTCTCTTTCTGTGCATTCATAAAATTTATTTTACTATTTTTATTTTGGTAAAATACAAATATAATTTACCATCTTAATAGTTTTTGTTTTTATCTTTTAATAATTTTAAATGCATATAATTCAGCGATATTAAGTGCATTTATGTTCTCATGTAACCACCCTAATTCCAGAACTTCTTCAACACTGCAAATGGAAATGCTATGGGAAGTAGTCATTTCCCATTCCCCCTTTTCCCAAGTTCGGACAAGCATTAATCCATTAATCTTCTTATAGTTTTGCCTATTCTGGATATGTCATATAAATGGAATCATATAGATGTGGCCTTTCATGTCTGGCTATCTTCATTTAGCATGATGTTTCCTAGGTTCATCCATGCTATATCATAGATTATGGCTGATATGGATATACCTATCCAAAAACAGTTGGGTTTTCACTGTGTGGTTACTGTGAAAAGTACTGTTGTGAGCATTCTTGTGTAAGTTTTTGCTTCAAAATCTGTCTTAAATTAATTTGGACAAATATCTAGGAGTTGAACTGTATCAGCTTAAATATAAAAATATTTTAACTTCCATTTTGACACACTGTTTAAAGTAGTAATGGTTTTCATAACTAGTAAAGGTAACCTTTAGACTACCCTTCCCAAAAGAACAACATTCAAATTTCAACCACAACAGTAGTACACCTAAAACTAATTCCCAGTCTTTTAGTTAAAAATGCAATGGTTATTTTTTTTTGAAAATATATTTCTTGTAAGTTTCCAGTATCTTACTTGAAACAGTGATGAAATAAAGAAATAGACAGTCTTTTCCTCCTAGCACAGCTATTGTAGCAGTGTGTAATTCACTTTCAAATGCTGATATACTAAAAGTACAAAACCATGTGTGTTGTTTAATTCAACAGGAAAATGTTACATAATGAGATAAATATTTATGCTCCCAAACACCAAATCAAAAGAATATAGGATCTTATAGAAATTCAAGCTGGCAGATAGTGACGACAAAAGATAAATAGCATTTGACAGAATACATAGTACTAATATTTCAAGTGCTGTACTTTTCATACACTGAGCAGCAAACAGATACATCTTATGAACATCAAAGCCAAACAGCAAGGTGAGGTTTTGCTGTCGAGTGTGTGATGTGAACTCAAGGTGATGTTACTAACTCCATGCTACTTTTAGCTATTTATCAGTTGTTGGGGGGGGTCTCAACATTTTTCTTTCCTGTGAAACATATACACATTTACTCAATATGCATAAATTAATAAAACATATTCGCGTGTTTACACATGCTCAAACTGTACTTTCAACTCAGTGGCTGCAAGTAAAGGTAAAAGTGCTTCTGGAGCTTGTTCATCCCCCCTGGATCTGAGGCTTTCCCCCATTCTCACTCCCCACACTACCACTATATAAATTATATTTTCCAATCTACAAAGCAAAAATTAAATTCTGGCTAGAGAAAAGAAAGAAACAGTCCTAAAATAGTAAAAATAACCATCTAGACTATAGTAAATGTTCATCAATGGTGACATGAATTGAAACCATTAAGTAAAAACTACTGGGGAATAGTTCCATAATAGCAGTGAATTTCTCTTAAAAAAAAAAAAAAAAAAAAAGATCTGAACAGGCCTCATGTTATGAAGCACACCTGTAATCCTGCTACCCAGGAGGCCGAGGGTAAGACGGTCTTGATAAGGCTGAGACCTTATCTCAAACAAACAAACAAAAATCAAAAAAAGGTTAACATAGAGAAAGAAGAGGAGGAAAGGAGGAAGGGAGGGGACATTAAATAGGAATGTCAAACTTAACAAAAATCAAGTAGAACAATTTAGCTCTATAAAATGGTTGACATTTTTTTCACATTTTCTAGTATGTGTTATTAAATTATTTAATTTCTTCCTTTAGAAAGATCCTAGGATGCTTTCAATTCTGATAATGACACAAAAAGCCTATCACGCAACCCAGAAGGGACACTTTCATCCTCTTCTATGCAAAAAGTGACAAAATAGCTCTGGTGTCACAAAAATAATTCATATTAGAGATCTTCTGAGAGGAATCTCCATAATATTATTCTGCGCACAGAAGTAGTGAATGGCATTGGAGTAAACCATCTGTAGTCTCACAAGAAATCACAGAGAAAGCAAAAATCAAATTCAAGACCAATTAACTGTGAAGATGATGATCTGGTTACAAGACAGTCTCAGCAACAATTGGATTGATTCTTCAAAAACAGCAGAAGGAAAAGGTCATGTAAGGATACAGTAATTCCGTTTATAAGTGGGGTGTAAGAGGATGCTACTTATCAACAAATCCCCCTTGTTTCATTCTTCTACCACTAGTTTCTCCATACCTTGCATATACATTTCTCTCTGCATCATGATTGTGATCCTATCTTGCCACTTCTGTACATGTAGAACACTGTCTGTAATTCAGGAATACAGGCATGACCTCCACTCAACTATTTCAACCACCACTTTTGAATTCCACATAATAGAGTTAAAATATGATTAATATAGCTTTCTGTTGCAATGGCAATGCGTAGACACACACTAGGTAGAACAGTATTGTCAGTGTAATTCCAAATGTGTATGTTAACGTAGCCAAGAATGAACTTGCATTATTTTATTGTAAATTACTAATACTCTGCCCCTGTCACAAACTGCTTTGCTAACTCTTGCTGCTTCTGTCTAACATGTGAACTCTGCCTAATCATCCTGGGGTGGTTACAGCACAGCACACTGGAATGGAATGGAAATACAGGGAGAAATAGATTCCCGTCAGTCCTTCTCAATACTTATTAACAGTCTTTATTGAATGCTTAGGGAGGGTAGGAGGATAAAAGGGAACACCACATTCAGTTTGGAGATTCTACCACCACTGTGCACATTGCCACTAAAAAAAAAAAAAAAAAAAAAAAAAAAAAAATCCTTCCCTCATATCTCATTGTTCAATGGGGAGCTTTACTTCTGTGTTAGAATGGATGGAAAGCCTTACTTTCTGGACCAAGTAGTCATTACTCAGGAGTCACTGTCATATAAAGGGTCTATAATCTTACCTCCCAGTCCAAATAGTCACAGACATCTTCAAAGTTAGTGAGCAGAGACACCGAGCAGAAAAGCCGTGGCAGCTCATCCCTTGTCATTGGTGGGAAACGGCTGTCTTTAAGGGCACTGTTGAAGACAGAGCACAGATTAAAGCCATCACTGGATATAGTGGTCCCTAAATTCAAATACTGACAACCATTTGAAACAGTTAAACAATTAAGAAGAATTAGTAATGTATCAAAGGTGCACAAATGATCATCAAAGGCATTTTAAAAACTCAGAGATTTTTAGAAGTCACTATTTTTCATTTAATAGATTGTCAACTATAAAGAAGGAATGTTCAATATACAAAGATCAGTACCGATGTAGCCCAATACAATCTTAATTTTACATTAATATACAAAATTAAGATTATATTTGGCCACATTGGTATTGATCTTTGTATATTGATACAAAATTAAGGGTAACGCTTCTTAAAGGTATTGTTTGTAGTAATATTTAAAAATGAAATGTCAAGTTTTGACCTCTCGCTACCAACCGACATAAACTGTTTAGGATAATTAAGAAACGGAAACTAATAGTCATGAAAACGTGTCATTTTGTTAGTTACTATGACAGTCTATCACAGTTATTTTCTAAGCTACTCAGAAATCAAGTTGCTAAGAGACAAGCAATATTTGCTTATCTAAATATAAGAGATAGATAGGGCATCTTCAAAAACCTCAAGAGATCTGCAGAATATGGCATTCAAAGATGTTTTCTTAACTTAAGATTTTTTGATATCGAGACATGTCAGCTCCTGACAGCACCCCCTATATTACTCCAAGTAGAAGATGAGCATCGAAGAATCTCCAGTGGGAGATGATTAAATTGGTGGTAAGCCATTCTCTTGGCAAGAAAAACCACTTGCTTCAACTGTAGACAGACTTCTGTCCAAAAAGGACAAAACTTGGAAGCAGGTAAGTCGACAGCCTAGCTCTGCCAAGACAGGGTAGGTAAGTCCTTCATAATTCCTGCTCTACAACCAATGTCTGTCAGAGAAATGGGGCCAAATGGCTGAAGATTGATGCTGTAATGTATGGAGAGAAAATGGGAACTGTCCAGGCAGCCACTGGTATGTCATTTTTTAGTTTTGGAAGCTGCAGGCCCTGCACTTCCTATATAATCAGATATATTTATCCCTCTCAGGTCTCTGAGGTGGTTGAAGAATAGATAGCTAGAGTCT
>CAJQZJ010035412.1:1460236-1509731 GCA_907164525.1 Lophiomys imhausi | reverse complement strand
TAAAAAGAACAGAAAGAAAGAAGAAACCTTTATACTTAGCATCATTTAAAATACAATTCTTGGAGTCTAGAGTCAGGGAGGGGGTTTTATTGTAGTAAAGAATGTATAATATTTAATGTTTTTTAATTATTTTTAAATATCTATGTTTTTATAGAATTAAGTATATTCACAGCTTCATGTAGCCATCACCACCATCTGTTTCCAGAAATTGTGAGATTCCTCAATTGAAACACTATACCCATTAAACACCAACTTCCCGGTCCTCTCTTTCCTCCAGTTCCTGGTATAAAACCTAAGTTAAGTATACTTTAACAATTTCAAACAGCTGTGCTATAACACACTTACTGTTGTTTTTATGATAGCAATTTCCTATCACTAAATTCACCCTGTTAATGTACACAATTGGATGACTTTTAGTATATTTGGAGTTACACAGCTATCAGTCTTACTCAGTATGAGAGTATTCCATTACTTCATAAAGAAATTCTGTAGTCATCGGCAACCAATCCAAGTTCTGTCCTACTCCCAGTTTCCTGGTAACTACAAATCTGCTTTTTGCCTTCATGGATTTGCCTATTCTGGACATTTTATGCATGTAGAATTAGACTTATAACAAAGTGAAAACAATATTTAAAAATAAAAATATTGTCTTTTGTGTTTGGCTTCCTTCACTTAGCATAATGTTTCTGGGACTTCATCTGTGTATCAGCACGCTATCTTTTCTGCTATCTAATAATATTTCATTGTATGAATAAACCATATTTTGGTTTTATTCATGGATGCATGGACATTTAGACTGTTTTCCTCTTTGAAGCTATTATGAATTATGCTGCTGTAAAATATCAACATAAGTTTTAATAAAGACAATTTTTCGTTTCTCTTTGGTACATACCTATGAGTAGATTTACTGGTCATTACGGTAATTCTGTTGAGCTGGAGGGATGGCTCAGCAGTTAAGAGCACTGACTACTCTTTCTAGGGGACAAGGTTTTGATTCCTAGCACCTACCTGGCAGCTCAAATCGTCTGTAACTCCAGTTTCCCTCTTGCTCCAGGGGATGTTCAATTCTGAACTCTACAGGACACAAGGCACACATGTGGTATACAGACATACATGCAAGGAAAACACACGCATCAAATAAGCAAATCTTTAAAATAAAAAGGGTAATTCTGTCTTTAACTTTGTGAGAGTTCCCACAAAGGCTGCATAATTGTACATTCCCACCTGCAATATATTAGGGTTCCCATTTCCTTACATCCTCATCGATGTTTGTTGTCAACTATTGGCTTTTGTTGGTTTGTTGTTGTTTTGGATAATTCTGGGTCTGTTTTAAGGAGATACATTTTGCATCCAGCTCTATCTTTTTTTTCTACTAAAACAATATATATATGTCACTATACAGTTAATTTCTCAATACTTTGTAGTAAGTTTCGCAGTCTGCTTTATTTCCTAAACTGACCACAAAAGGATAATTCAAGCCCAATAAAATTCAACCTACTTCAAATGCATGAATATTTCAAGTACCTAAAATGGAACAAGCTGTTCTCATGCTGTGGAGCCTTGCTGCTCTGTCACTCTAGGACTTAAGGAAAAAAAGGATATTCAGAACAATGAGTGAGGTAAGAACAGAAAGAAAATGACAGTGGTGCTTCACTATCCTAAGATTCAAGCACAGTGCTTCAAAGCATCAAAATAATACATAAAGGGATGTTAGTCGTGACGGGAATCATTGGATTCTATCAAAAAATTCACACACAAAAATTAGTATTCACCTTTTTCACTCATCTCCAAGTAACTTTTCCCTAAACTTGTGAGCAGAGAAATATCAATGGCTCTCAGTGCAAAGTCCTAAAGAAATACACGGGCAATGAGAGCCTAGCAAGGATTTAAGAGATCCTAAAGAGATAAAAATTCAGCTGGAGACACACCTCCAACCTGCCAGGCTGGTATGGATAGCTGATACACAAGAGAACTCAGCTTACTTCAACCAAGCTCTTTTTAGAATACACCATACACACTGATAAACCTAGGGCTTTGGTGAGGACGTTGCATTTTGAAGTTGGGCAATGACTTATATGAGGTGACTCAACTAAGCCAAAAACAGAGGTAAGTCTCTAACTCAGATTTTTAGGCTTGAGTCCAAAATTCTTTCTAGTATCCACACATAAGTTAGTCTTCACCTTTGAATAGATTATACTTTTAAATTTGAAAATGAAACACTTGTCTTATTTGGCAGTTCTGATCTCAAACCTGCAGTGTCTCTGCCTAAAAGAAGATGCACAATCATTCAGTGGCATTCATTAGTAGCCAAATGGCAAACATTCCTAGACTTCTTGGCTATTGGAAAATCTGCAAGAATAAATTAACAGTCCATTGAAAACATTTTATATCCAACAAGTATCTACCAACTTAAATTCTAGGGAGTTTAAGAAACTGACAAGAGGATCTTATAGTAAACACATAATGAAATTCTCTTTGAAATGATAGGAAGCTATTTTCTAGTGCTTAAATAGTACTAGCAAAAATAACTAAAACATTTATGCACACAATCAGCTAGCTGCCCCATCAACCATATGAGGGATATGAATGGTTTAAAAAACAATTTAGTTCAAATACCAAATTCAAATGTATTCAGTTCAATCTGGCACCTTCCCAAGTACACATTTCACATAATTGAGAAGCAGCATTAACATCTGTCAAAGTTAATATCTAATGTTAAACAGCACTTCAATGAATATATTAAGAAAATAAGACTTTAGCCATCAAGGAATCAAGAGGGTTGTGAGAGTGTCTGCTAAAAATGAAATAAAACATAGCTGAAAAGAGGCACAACATTAGATATTACGAGGCTCTTCCTAAATATTATTACATGCCACAGAAATGACTGAAGTGCACCTGTAGAGCCATTCATTCACTTCCTGAAACAAAGTCCGTTAATCAGTTAAGCAGTGGGAAGTTACCAAAGTGACAGGAGCTTCCTATTTACAGTCATTTTTCAGAACAAGTAATTAAATCCACAATTAAACATTGCAATTGGGATAGGTAAAGAGAAGCAAGTGCAGTGTGAATGATTTTTTTTTAATTTCTTTGTGAAAGGTTTAGTCCATTAGGGAATTCCTTGTCTTGCCATTCCCAGGCATTGGCTCTGAGAATGAATGCACATGCGATGCATTTGCACCTCAGGAACTTAGAAAACTAGAATCCTAAACCCACATCTGAAATTTGATATACAGCTTCTCTTTCTCATTGAGCAGTGTTTTAGATTTTTCAAATTCTAGAAGCAGTGGAACACAAAACAAAATGCAAACATGTAACTGTGGCTCAAACCTAAGCACACTGTGGAAGAGAACTTGATTTTGGTGAGGGCTGTGGAAGGGAAGGATATTTCCAACTCTATGTCATATGTACACTGCTGCTTGGCCACTTAGCGTTATTTCCTTAATAGTTATAAAGGCAACTTACTTGCTGTTTAAGAAACATTTCTGTTGTTGAATTTTGATGCCCATGTTAGTGTGGCATAATAATGGGCAATTCACGAGGAATAGTGAAAGAACAACACAGGGCCAGGATAAGAAGAGGGAAAGGAGGGAAATACCAAAAAAAAAAAAAAAAGGAAAAAAAAAAAAGAGGAGGGGGGGGGGAGTATCCAAGGAGACACCTAGACAAGTCTCCAGTAGATATAAACATGAAAAGGGACAAAGAGCAAAAATAAGGGAGACTTTATAGGGGTGAGGCGATTAAAAGGTGGTAGCTTTTGTAGGGTTTGTTATGTACTGTTTGGCTCCTATGAAATTTATTTAGCCTTCAAGAGTGCTATCACCCAACTAGCCTTTTATTGGAGTTTTTGGATTCTTAAAATGCCTACATATATTTATATTATAGTCTCAAAAATGTTTTAAAAGCCTATACTCTTTGAGACAGTCATACCTGCCCACCAGATATCTTCTCTTTGGGCAAGAGTATCATCAGAATCTGCCTCTGTAGGCTGCAAGATTTTCCCTTCTAAACTACAGGAACTAGTTGTAAATTTGATTTAGTGGAGTAAGATGAAAATTGCCAAATTCATGATACCTAAAGAAACAGATGGCTAAATTTGCATATGGCAAATGTATCTCATTTCCTCTTCTGCAGTGTCCACAGAATGCTTTCTCTGTCGAGTTTAAGGACTGATCTACCCTGGTTTTGGAAACAAACTATTTGAAACCTTTTTTTTTTTTTAATTTGCTTTTTCTGATGAAAGTCTTTAAGATATATTCTACCAGAGTAACTGGTAATTTAATTTTCACTTTATGAGTCAGGTTCATCTTTAAGACTCAACATGAGTTTGAGTCATTTATTGCTACATATGATAAGAAAAGTACTCTCATCATATTGGAAAGGAAAGACTGTGTGGGTTTGGAAAACAGACTATAATATGGCCACGAATAATTTCCATTTTGGCAAATTTAAAAACAAGATTATTTCTGATTTCAAGTGCCTGTAATGTAATAATAAGCTGATGTGGACTAAAATCTTCCAAAGAGCTCACCCTCATTTAAGTTAGGGCATTATAACTTTTGTTGCTGTTGTTTTAGTTGGTTTTGTTGTTGAGATAGTCTCACTATGTAGCCTTGGCTAGCCTGGAACTCACTATGTAGATGAGGCTGCCTTTGAATTTAGAGGTTCCCATGTCTCTGCCTGGGATTGAAGGCATGCATCACCATACCCAACTTTTAAATTTCTTGAAACAAGGGCTCACTATGCAGCTCAGGCTAGCTACCAATTCACAATATTCCTGCTCCAGTCTTCCAAAGGCTGGCATTCCAGGCAAGCATCTTCACATGTGTCTCTGAATGAATTACTTCTTAAAGTGTTTAGAATTTAAAAACTTTGTTTATATCCAAATGACTATCTCTTTCCAGCCACTGAAAGCACATCTCAATGGTGGAGCCACTAAATACAGCACCTAAAATGCAAAACTGAAGTTGCAGTTAACACATGAGCACTATTTCAGAGTTGTACAGACCCTAATATATTGATGTGGTCAAGACCTTGGGTCCTGGAATCAGAAATCCTTGTGTGTAGATATTGGCTTCACTTGGAAGTCTCATTTATAAAATGAAGATAATAACAGTACCTCTGTACTCCTCATAAATGACAGATAGTGCTTCATAGATATTTTAATAATGAAAGAAAATGAAGCAAAAGCTTTTCAAAGATACTTGTTAAAATCTTCCCATAGTGTGACTGAAGGGTCAAGCTTAGTCCTGTAGCTCCCTTCCTTTCAGCAGATCAGTCCCTGGTCTCACAGTGCTACTATGACAATAAAGGAATAAATAGTAACTACAGAATAAATAATAAAACAAAAAGAACAAATAATATCTGCAGAAGTAAGTGGCTTGCATGCACTAGATACTTAATAAGTAGTGCCTGTTGAAGAACTCTGATTGCGGGGATATTTGCTAAGTTTATACCCAGGGACTGGTCTGGTGAAAGGAAGGGAGCTACAAGACTAAATTTGGTCCTTCAGTCACACTATGGGGAAAAATTAACAAGCATCTTTGAAAAGCCTTTTTTTTTCATTTTCTTTCATTATCAAAATTTCTACGAAGCACTGTCATTTATGAGAAAGACAACAAAGGCTATAATAGTAATGGCTGACTACCCTACTGGGGAAAACCTAAAGTCCAAAATGTTCCAAAATCTGAAACACTTTTTGAGCACCAACAGAAGATTCAAAATGTTTTGGATCTTACAGCATTTCAGATTTCAGATTCAGATTAGGTAGGGCAAATACCCCAACACTGGAAAACCATCCAAAATCCTAAGCATTTCAGATAAAGGATATTCAGCTTGTAGTAAGTGGATTAGGGTTTACTAAGTAACACATGTATATATGTAAGGTACCTGTTAAAATAGTAAATTATAAGATGCCAAGAAGAATGATCAGACTAGGTTAACTCCCATTTTGGAAAGATCTAACTACTGGTTTGCTAGTTGACAAATGACCTAGGATTGTAGGTAAGTTTACAGAAATGAATCTATTTTACCAACTAAAGTATGCCTTCTTCTAGAATTACATCAATACAGAAGAAAGCAGTATACTATTATTATAAATTATAATTATATAGTATGTAATATTTTCTTGAGTTTCATGAACTAGATTTATCCAAACTCTCTAGGGCAGATTTTACTTCTGTGCAAGACGTTATCAAGCAATGAATTTTATACAATGAAACCCATTTTGTACAATTAACATATACTAATATAAAGAGACAATGCTCATGGAATTATAATAACTGTGCATTATTTTCTCTCCTACTAGTTATATATATATATATTTTTTTTGGTTTTTCGAGACAGGGTTTCTCTGTGTATCCTTGGCTGTCCTGGACTCACTTTGTAGACCAGGCTGGCCTCGAACTCACAAAGATCCGCCTGCCTCTGCCTCCCAAGTGCTGGGATTAAAGGCGTGCGCCACCACCGCCCGGCTTCTACTAGTTATATTATAACAAAATGATCAGAAAAAAAAGACAACTCCCTAAAGAAGCAGGGTGTGTATGGGGTGTATGGGGGAACAAAGAGGCAAGAGAGGCAGAGAGAGAGAGAGAGAGAGAGAGAGAGAGAGAGAGAGAGAGAGGCATGCCAGGTCTAGAGGGCCCCAAAGCAGCAGCTTCTTGCCTTATCTAAACCAGTGCTTTCCAAACTACTTGGGTTGAACATTTATTTATTGTGGAAAACAAAGTAAAAAGCTTGAGCACACATTCCAATATTCTTACTCATTCTGCTGCAGAAATCTTAAGCCATGCCCTTTTGCCTAGGTTAGTTTTTCTAGCTCTGGATGAACTGGTTGAACAGCTTAAGACTGCTACAAAGAAACTGCAAGTTGAAAGAATCTACTTAACCAGGCCATGTGTAAACTGAAATACACTGTAGTGTGATAAATGTGAGAGACTGTGCTCCATTAGCAAACCACACCAAATGGTGGATTGGCATGCTTTCTTTCCTCCATCATTTAATGTTATGGCAACCCTCCAATGGGGAAGAAATGAGATTACTAAGGTCAACCCAAATACTAAATATTAATAGGACTTAAATATTTTCACATATTCAAAATAAAATGATCCTGAAAGGAATTTGTAATATTTTCTTCCCATTCCTCACTTGGGCACATCCCTCTTTGGAGCTGTTAACTGACACCTCCTAACAAATTCTAGAAGACTGCTCCTAATATATTTAGTCACGACACTGACCAAAAGCAGCTTTAGCCACTAAAGGGTCATGGTTTATTGAGCATTTACTGTGATTCAGGTGCTATTCATAGAGTCTTCTGTTTAGTCTTCAAAATAATCCCATTATGTCTGTGAAGAAGTTGAAGTTGAGATTAAGTTAAGGTCACAAAAGAGGTGAGAAATTTTGCGGTCTGGAGTCGCCACTGCCTGTCTCCAAAGCCCAATCTCTTTTGACCGTGTCACATCCCAGAATGTAGCCAATGGCCATCAATATACAAACATTCAACAAGAATGTCCTTTTAGTGGAGGTGCCCTTTCAGAGAGCTTACTTAGAAGCTTTAAATGCAAGTATGAGCAGGTTCCAAGACTGCTGCAGTGAAAGCACTTGCTCGTTTTTCTTCCTCTTTTTCCTTCTCCCATTTTGATCTGGGTGATTCAGAACTGCTGCCATTGAAAAATATCTATTTTGTCTAAACTTAATAAGTCTTATTAGTGGGATACTAAGACTTTCCCTACCCTGAAACCTTTCCACGGCTTGAAATGTAATCTACTGGAAGTCATAATAAAGTTACCAAAGTACTAGGATTTGGACCTATCTAGGCTGGTGGGCCTGTTTCTGATTTTTATCTACATTTGGACCTGAATAAGCAGTCTCATGTTTGCCACAAATGTCATGTTATTTTTCTTCCCCTTTTCCATGACAATCAACTGTATAATTTGAATTTCATGAACTGCAAGACCTGTGTTATTACTCTAACTTGTGTGCCATGTTAGAGTCATTCAGTCTTACCGACTGATTTACTGTCCTTTCTAACATTATTGTCAGTCGTAGATCCTGAGGCTGGTGACAGAGAACATGATGGTTCATACTGTGTGGCTTGTTGACAATTTTGATACTTATCACTGGCAGAGGACTAAAGGTAACTGAGGGATCAGATATAAAGTAAGCGTGTGTGTGTTATGTGATAACTAAGAAACAAAGAGATAGAAGGAAGTGAACTCTCCCTGCTATTTCATCATAATGTTTTCATCTTTACTCCTCCTCCACTGTGCCTTTCTAGATGGTTTCCTCTCTTGCCTATTTACTTAATAAGGTAAGGAAGAAAGAATAGTAAAATGCTAGAAGGAAGACCTGAAAGAAAATATTGAATGTGGGAGAAGATATGCAGTGGCCACCTATAACACTGCCCATGCCTGTGAATGCAGGTGCAAGAAGCACCTGTGAGGCAGGCTTGTCTTCCCACAGTTTCCCACTGGGTCAAGAGGGAAACTTTTCCCTTCTGAACAAGTTTCCATGTTCCAGTTCATTCACTGAGGACATGGGTGATCGTAACAGAGAAAAGTGAACGGTCAACTGTCTACTCCTCTCTAGGGATTTTAGAGAATCCATGAATAAACAGAGAGGGGAACGGGAAGAAAAGTAGCATACCTCATCCCCACAACCTACCTGCTAAACCAACCAATGTTAGTTTGTGTCTACCACACAGTTCATCAGTATTTTTTACATGCCTATTTCTCTGCAATATGTATAAGCATGTACGAGTTCATAAGACCACTGTAACTTGTCATACATTCATTTAAACTGAACTATTTTAATGTTGACCATTACATGGTATCTTTGGGGTGAGGCAACCTTTAATCACTCATAATTTTCTTTTTCTTTTATTGAAAAATTTTCAATATGGGAATTTTCCAACATGCACCCTGTTCCCTCTCATCTCCCACTTCCCCTCAGACCCACCCTCCACCCTTGCAATCTATCCCAGCATAAAAAATAAAATCTCATTGTGGAAGCTGCAGTGTGTCTCAGTGTGTCCCACAATATTCCCTTTTGTCCACACATTCTGCTTGCAAATGTTCATTGTAATGATTCCTTGATCTGGTAAGATGCCTCTGGTTTCTGCTACTTTGTCAGTACTGGAACCTCACTGGAACTCCTCTCAGATATGCTGTAACTGTCTTGTGTCATGGAGATTCTGTAGTTTTGGGTTGTGGAACTGGCCTCTTCTTGCACTCCAGCAGATCGTCCATGGGGTAATGTTGGGGTGGGCCAACTCAAAGCCCTGGTTCTGGACCTACAACTCCCACTTGTAGGGCAAGTTCTACTATGGAAAGGCACAGGGTCTGCTCTCCCAAGTGCTGCAGCATGTGAAGGGGAGCTCTCCTGCTCTTGTGACACCATTTGGGCCAGATCTCCTGCCAGCCAATCATGATGAGGGCAAAAGGGAGTGGAGGGGATCTCTCCCTAGCCAACACCACCACATAGCAGACAGAAGGCAGGGATGTCTCTCCTACACTCACTCCCTCAGAGCTGGCTCACCCACAACCTCCATATCCAGGACCAGCTGTAGTATGATACTCAGGCAGGGTGCAGGGTCTGCTCTCCCAAGTGCTGCAGCATGAGAGGGGCAGGGACAGCTCTCCTGTTCTTGTGATCCCCATCTGGGCCAGATCTCCTGGTATTGGTCTGGTAGTCATCACAGGCTACCCCATGATACCAAAGTGGTGTTGGTGTCCAGCTTGCTTCCCCCCACCCAGGAATATTAGGCTACTATTCATTCAGATGTTCATAAGTCAGAACACTGAATGTAGATATAGCCTCTCTCCTCTCTCCCACCTACTGATGTACATGTGACATAGCAGTCACATCTGCAATGCCTCAAGGAGCAGTTGTTTTCTTTTTCCATGATATTTTACTATTTCCAAAGCATGTTTACCTCTTTATCATAGCTGAAGCCTTCTGAAGTAGACAAAGCTCATAATAAAGATTGTTAGAAACTATAATAGGAGTCCCCCAAGAACAAGTCCCCTAGAATCCTGTAGCAGATTCTACACTACTACATCTCCTGATTTCTTCCTGTTTCTACTAAGCATCCCATTCTTCTGTCAAATACTACTTGATCAGCTCCATCCTGATACAATAACACTTCATAGCAGATGATTAAGAAGCAACGAGGAAACAGTGAGCTACTGCTCAGCATAGCTCAACAATGTTGGGCACATGGCATTTGTCAGCCTGCTAAGGCCAAGGACCACCTAGAAACTGAGCAGATAAGGGCATGGGAAACAGCAGGACACCAGCTGGCCAATGCAGTCTTAATTACTGTTCTCCTGCATTCCATACCCACTCCCTCTTCCTCTCCTGCCCTTATACAGTCCTTATACAGTCTTAAACAGTAGGGTTCTCTCTCTCTCTCTTCTGTTCTTATACAGTCTTAAACAGTGAGGTTTCCTCTCCTGCTTTTTTCTTGCTTGTCTTATCCTGCATTCCATTTATTCTGAGCATCACTCCTCCTTAGTTATTAAGTTACATAAAGGATCATTCAACAGCAAAGGTTACATATTTTTAAAATAAGACATTTAATTCCCTTTTATTAAAGTCTAACAGTTGGAGAGTCTTGTCCCCATGGTAAAAGCCACTGTATGTTCTCACTGCGTGTACGCAAATATGTCAGACTATAAGCCAGTCAGGGCAAGATAACCTCAGTGTTCATTTTCAGGTAAATAGCCCAGTGCCAAATGTAGATTCAGTACATGGGGAAATATGTAGTGCTTGATGTCCTAGGGTGTTCTTGGACTTTAACCCATCCTACTCCCCAGTCACTTAAAATGGAACAGATTTTATTTTACTTCCTCTAATATGTTTAAACTGAGCCTGATAAATAGAAAAGGACATTTTAACTCTTTGTTTCTTGTTTGGTTGTAGCTTAAGAAACCTATTTTTAAAAGGCAAAGAAAAAATTCACTAGTATAGTTTTCCATTCCTTTACCATCAAAAATGGAATAACTGAATGAAAAGGGTCTCCTACTTTGATTCTGTTTCCATGAGAAAAGCACGTGGGATAATAAAATATATTGGAAAAACTTCATAATATGTAGCTGAGATAGCAGTTTCTTATTCTGTCCTATGATGAACATTAGTAAAATAAGAAAGAAAGAAAGAAAGAAAGAAAGAAAGAAAGAAAGAAAGAAAGAAAGAAAGAAAGAAAGAAAGAAAGAAAGAAAGAAAGATAACAACACAACTTATAATGAAAAAGGGCTGACAGCATCATTTGAGGATGAGAAAATGCAATGGATAAATGCCATGCAACTTAAATCATAGTCAATGGACAGTAGTGGTACCATCCATAGGAGCAGAACTTGCCATGAACAGGTGGCAGCTCTAATGCCTATAAGCATCACGGAATATCAATGAACATGACTTATTTTAGCAGATATTCATGAGTGCCTGCTACAGGGAAAGCACAAGAATATACCCACAGTCATTCACGTTCTGCTCAGTTTTGTGGGACACCTTGCTTCATGGAACTTTTACTACACTTCAGTAACATAACTAGACTTCTTATGGGCTATCATAACACCAGACAAGTACTAATCTTACAAACTAAGTTACTTCTCAGAGATTAACATAAAAAGAGAAACAGAATGATATTGAAACTCAAGGTGGTACTATATCATAACTTTTGTGGATACTAGTCTATCCACAGAGATATCTATTAGGCTAGGCAAAATTCTATAGGAACCCAAATTTAAAAGGAGTCCCATATTTGTATCCATGTATGTATATAATTTAATTATACCCAAGGTGAATGGATATTATTCTTATTTTTGTTCATTGCTGTACATCTAGTACATAACACCACACAGTAGCTGGTAAGTGGGTCTTTAAAGAATAAAATAAAAAATATGGAAAGTCATTTTTATTCACATTTATTGGTAATATAATAAGCACTAAAAGAATTCTGTTGCATATAATTTATTAAATGGTTAATGTTCCCTTAAATACTTTTATCCTTATATTTTATGCATATCTTTTATTGCTCAGTTTAAAACCTATGCCATTAACGTGTGTCTTCCTTTCTTTATATCCATTAAATGACGTTCATTTAGAAAGTGGCAACTGGTCTTCCTAGTTTTTATTTAGATTACTGTACATTCACAGTGCCACTGTTTGGCAATATTTTTCTATCTGAAACTCACATACTGCTATAAATAGATAATAATCTTCCATGATAGAGTCACAAGAGTAGCTTTGATCTCACAAGCCTTTTCCCCCTGAGGAAAACATAAATGCTCTCATCCTGATGGAGCTCAACAGATTCTTATGCCTATGTTGTTATTATTACCATTTTGTTGTAGCATAAAACATATAGGGAACTATATTACTAACCTATTTTATACTTTTCACACCTTCTTATTAAGGGACATATTATATAAACTAGATGA
Source organism: Lophiomys imhausi (assembly GCA_907164525.1). Taxonomy (NCBI): domain Eukaryota; kingdom Metazoa; phylum Chordata; class Mammalia; order Rodentia; family Muridae; genus Lophiomys; species Lophiomys imhausi. Next base: position 1,497,294 of record CAJQZJ010035412.1, on the reverse strand, counting down.
ATCATAAGACATCAAGGGTAGGTACAGATGATAAAAGAAGCATAATTGTCCCTTTAAATGAACAACACAGGCCTGGAGGAAATCAGCTATCAATTCACACACACACACACACACACACACACACACACACAGTAAAAACCAAAACAAAACCCTGTGGTCACTTCCTGCTCTCTGTTAGATTTCAGATTAGTAAGTGTCTAATGTCCAAACAAAGGTCTTGTTGAAAAACCAAGCCTCTGGCCTGCCCTTTTGTGAGGGAGGGGGTGGATCTGTGGGAGAAGACAGGAGGGGGACAAGGACAAAGACTTGGGGAAGGGAGGGAAGGGAAACTGAAGTAAGGCTATAATATATAAGAGAAGAATAAAAAAAAGTCACAAAAGGAAGCTATGATGATTATCTCATAGAAAAACGCAGATCCTGTGGAGGATGTGTGGGAACAGTGTACACTGGGGTCAACTTCAAAGGTCCTCCAGCTCACCAGGCTCATGGGCGTTAAAGTACTAGCATGAACTGGCATGCACTCTATCAATCACATTAGACTTTAAAATTCTAAGGTCAGCCGGGCAGTGGTGGCGCACGCCTTTAATCCCAGCACTTGGGAGGCAGAGGCAGGCGAATCTTTGTGAGTTCAAGGCCAGCCTGGTCTACAAAGTGAGTCCAGGACAGCCAAGGATACACAGAGAAACCCTGTCTCGAAAAACCAAAAAAAAAAAAAAAATTCTAAGGTCTGCTTTGCTTTTTATATGTAATAATATTAGTTTAGAATGCTGCTCAGAGCCTTCTCCATGGGTATGAGACCAGGGTACAGCACCTCATTTCCCTCTGCCATTGCCATATCCTCTCTGTAGCGCCACGAAACTAAAAGCCACTTCTTAATACTTTGGTAAACAACATTAAGGAAACTGAGCGAATATTGTCTGTGGGCTTAACTTTCCTGGAAATAATTATCAATGATGGAAAACAAACTCTCCAAACAGAATAAAGCCTCATTAATTTAAAGTCTACTATTTCAAAAAATTGGCCTACTTCAAACAGACCTTGGCTGAAGGTTTCCTTTAGCAAGTCTGGAAAATAAGGATCTGCTAAGCAAATCAAGTCTGTAATTAAGGTTGTAAGAGGAATATAGAACTTGCTCAAAAAGAACAAATTATTTTCCTGACTTTACTCATCTACAGGCACTATAACATCCTAATTACAAATCTACTGTGCAGATAAAAATGCAGGTTTCTGGTGAACTTTTACTAGATAACACAACCTATTTTGAGACATCTGTGTCACTAAGCCAAACACAACTAATTTTAAAATAAAAATTTCATTCTTTCTTTATTGATTATTCTGATCTTCCTACAACTTTTGAATTTGGGAGCTTTCACTCACATGGTGGTATTACTAGCCATTTGCCTACTGTGACAATGGCCACTAAGTTTATGATTTACAGTAAGTCACTAATAACTAAAACAGAAAATAAAACGAAAACATCTGGATTGAGCTTCATTACTTGCTCACTATTTGACCCAATTACATTTAATATGTGAGATAGCTCTATCCATAAAAGAGGGAGAAAGGAGGGTAAGAGTCGCTTGTATTCTTGAGGTTAGAGATCTCCACACCAAACCCAAGAAAATATAAAGCCAAAACAACTAATGAAATCTTTTGGAACACTGTAGGTTAAGTACTAAATATCTAGTCATTATGAAACAAATACCAAGTAAAAATCCAACAAAGTATCATCACTGTCCAAAGGAAGCATTCTTGTAAGTTGTTACTCCTCATCTATCCACACTGGCTCTCACTTTCCCAGCATAGGGCAGTCTTCCAGCTCTCTACAACCATTCCCTCTGCAAGTATGGCTCACTGCCTAGGAAGCTCTGTTACCCTGCCAAAAATATATATCTGGCTACTCTAAGTATATTCCTAGTTCCTGGATTTATACAGTTTTCTCTAAAGCACAAGACACTAAACTAGCACATTGTGGATTTTCTACTAGTTTTGCTTGGTTGGCAAGGATAAGATGCCTCCTTTTCATATACAGAATTGTAAACCACAGCGATTTAAAAAAAATGGCAACAAGATGTCCTGTTTCTATGGAAACCTTGAAAACACCAGAACCACCAAATGTGTTTGCTTAAGAAAATTTGGGACGCTAAAATTGATAGGTATCCTTTTAGAGGCTTATATAGGAATACCGGATAAACTAATCACAGCTCAATGTTCCAACAGAAGTGAAATGCTAACCAGTAAATTTTATACAGGGGAAAAGTCAAAATATTTTTGGGTAGGAGAGTTACAAAGAGTCTCTGTTTTAAATGGAAACATGCATCTTTATGTTTTGAGTTAATTATGTAGGTCAGCTCTGTATTATCAGTCCAAAAATCTTCTACAACAGGACAGCATAAGCTTGGGACCTTTGAAAAGAGAATTTTTCTTAGGGCAGTGTTTCAACAACAGCCAACATGCACAGAGCACAAACCAGCTATGGAGTTGTTCCATTTGGGGATTGCTTTTCAACAGAGCACTATAAAAATCAGTAAAATTAAATGTGGATCACCATATAAATATTAAAAAGTAAACATAGCACCTGGGACAGAGCACTATAAAAATCAGTAAAATTAAATGTGGATCACCGTATAAATATTAAAAAGTAAACATAGCACCTGGGAGTGGTGGCACATGCCTTTAATCCCAGCACTTGGGAGGCAGAGGCAGGCAGATCTCTGTGAGTTCAAGACCACCTTGGTCTACAGAGCGAGTTCTAGGACAGACAGGGCTCTATTACACAAAGAAACCCTGCCTCAAAAAACCAAGATAGATAGTTAGATAGCTAGATAGCTAGCTAGATAGATAGAAAGAAAGAGAGAGAGATGAAACATAGATATAAAATAATTTGGGCAATTGTTTGAAGTTATTTGACTATTCAATGCTAATTACTACAACATATCAGCATTAAATGATGTAATCTTTTACTTGGAAATACTTCTGTTTTAACAACATGTATAGTACATCCATCCTCTTTCTTTGCTTACTTTCAGGAATTTTCCTTAGAATATGTGTCAACATCTATACCTAATGGGCCATCTAAAATTTGTTTTTTGTGGAACAAGCTATTCATTTGTTTTATATTACTTGAACATTATTCAAAACTTAGTGACCCCAGATGATTATTGTAAATGTTATTTTCTTTGTTACTACACATTACTACAATGAACTCTGCTTCTAACTCTCCCCAACTTCCTACCAAGAAGATCTGAAAATCAAAGTCAAGGCCAAAGTGTCACATAGGACGATCTCAAAACAATAGTACTCAATTCTTTGGATAGAATTTTACCCTATCTAAAAGTTTCATACTTAGGATATCACTCAACTACAATATAAAAACAGACCTTGTAAATTGGAATCATTTCAGAAAACATCTGGATAGCTCCCCAAGGGAATACAGATTACTTAAAAGTACTGGTAGGGCTGGAGAGATGGCTCAGCAGTTAAGAGCACTGTCTGCTCTTCCAGGAGACCTGAGTTCAATTCCCAGCACCCACAAGACAGCTCATAACTGTTTATAATTCCTGTTTTAGGGGATCTGCCACCCTCACACAGACATACATGGAGTTAAAACACCAATGTATATAAAAATAAAATTATAAATTAAACACTGGAGAAGGGGATATTATCAATAAATATTATTTTGTTTTGTTTTTAAAGGAGTATTGATAAATAGACAGAGTAGAAGACACTAACTTTTATAACAATCAAACTTTAGTTTCCATTGTATTACTCAAAGGATGTGCTGTTTACCTTTAATGAAGCCTAGAATCTATTTTAAATTCAGCCTCAAAACTCAGATATACTTAAGTAACAAGTACAGATATTAAATTAAATAACAACCACCCAGTGTTTACAAACATTTATTTCCTTGCATATTTCTCATCCACAACTGTATTTTTGGCTAGAAATAATTCTTCAGGGTTCTGTTGTATTTTAACAAATGCCATACATAACATGCAAGGTCAAAGAACAACTTTGTGGAACCTTTTCTTTCCCTTCCACCTTTCCCTTGGTTCTGGACATCAAAGTCAAGTTGTCAGGCTTGCATGGCAAGTGATTTTACTCGATGGACCATCTCATTAGCAACCCCTCCCCCCAATTACAAAAAATTACTTTGTCTATAATGAAGAAACTAATTCTGTTTTTAAGTTACTTTTTATTTTTTTAGATTATAATTATATTGTTTTCCCTTCCCTTTCTTTTCAAACCCTCCCATACACTCCTCCTTGCTCTCTTCCAAATTTACTACCTCTTTCATTAACTGTTGTTACATACATCTATGCATATATTACTAAACATATGTGTACAACCTGCTCAGTCTGTATAATGTTATTCATATGTATTTTTTGAGGGTTGAACATTTCGTATTGGATAACCAATTGGTGTGCTTTTCCCTGGGAAAACTATTAAGACACTAATAATTTTTAAAAATCACACACACATAAGCATACACACTTACACATAAAAAATGAGTTTTGAGGACCCAGAGAGATGACTCAGCACTTTAGAGTAACTGCTTCTCTTTTAAATGACCTGAGATCAGTCCCAGTACCCACACCAGGAGGCTCACAACTGTCTATAACTCCAACTCCAGGGGATCCAATGTCCTCCTTTGGTCTTATGGGCACCTGCGTACATGCATGAACACCCATACATACACAAATAAAAAATAAATCATCCATGCTTAAATTTGGGGAAATAAGGTGGCTTAACACAAGTTTAAAATTACTTTGACAGTTGAAGATACTGCAGATTTATATCATTTTGCCTATCTTTGTTACTATTATCTGTCCTTTCCAATTCATCTTATATGTGAGTAACTAGAGTCATCTGTGATAACTTTGTTCTTCTGTTGACATCTTCCAAAGGCAACCTGATGCCTTACAGTCTATCACTGTATCTCCCAGTCTCTACTACAAGCTATAGAGTGTTACTTACAATTCTCCCCCAAAGAACACATACTTTACCTTCTTAAATTTACCTCAAGGTGTTTTTTGAATATAGAATGCATATCCTTTCCATATCTCTACCCTTGAATATTGAAATTGAATCTTAAAATGTCCATAGAGTTTCAACTTTAAAGTCCATTCCTGAAAACCGCCAATTTATTAAGCCTCACTTATTCCTCCCACTTTTGGTGGCATTGTACTTCCACCTAATTAGGGCTTTCTACTTTTTTACTTCATCATCAATCTTCTGTATACACACAAGTATTCTTTACAAAACTGTAAGCTCCGTGAAGGTGGATGTGTCCTGATGGTCATCATTAGTGCTGTGTAGTACTTAGTACAGTGAGTTTTTCAGAATTAAGTGCTCAAGAAATGTGCAACTGAAATGAATAAAACCTTAATTCAGCCTGATGTGATTAAGAAGCAAAACCATGAGGATTTATGAAAAAAAAATCTATCTTTAACTACAGCTGTGTTGTTATAATTGCTGCATATTTGGAGAAAACTGAATGTATCTTTCAGTCAAGCTTTGGAACTATAGTGACTATTTTGAGTTGGAATTATCTTATTAAGAAAATAAGCACAAAAAGAAAAGAAGTAGGAGAGCAAACCCACTGAAATCTCTAGTAACATGATGCCAGCTGGAAAATAAAGGCCTTTACAGTAAGTCCAGCTGTACAAGTTCAACCAATAAGCCACAAAGACCTCTTTTTGTAAAGCCCAGAATATAGAAAGGGCAGTAGTGAGCATGTTAATGAAAACTAACAGGGGGACATGGGCAAAGTGTGTTAGTATTAACACTCACACACTCCTCCGTCTTGCAGCTAGGTTTGATTCTTCTCCCACTGAAAGACTGAGTAGAGCTGATCCCATTTAATTTCCAAGCCTGATAAAATCACAACTTGCAAGTACCTAACTGGCAATTGTTAAACACAGTAAATCGTTCTCTTTTGAGAACCTCCTACCACATACACACACTCAAATGTCTTGCATTCACAACTTTTTGTACCAGATGTTTTGTTGAAATTAATACATTGCTACTAAATGCATATCAAAAGGACATTTCCTCCCCACTGCATCTCAGCTTTATTGCATTACATCCTCCATGTAACCTCCCAACTGTTCACTCCTCAGGGACATTTACCATGTGCTATTTATTCCACAGGGAATGAGGAAGAAAGTCAAGTTCAGAAAGGGGTGGGATCCTTTCTGGAATGGCTATTACCGCAATTAATGAATGTAAACATGAGCTATTAGAGGCTGGATTTCAAAAGGACTTTTTTGAACTTCCTAAATTCAAGGATAAAAATGACTCCATCCCTAACTCAACTCTTCTTTCCTGGGAAAAAGATATTAAGTAGTACTTCACTTGTTGAATTCAAGTTATATTTCTGTACTGACAGAATCTATGTGCTTTCATTAGTAAAATTAAGCATACTTAGTTAGCTCCTAATAAATGGCATGGTATCAATCCATGACCTTGGGTTGCATACCTAGAACTGTAGTGCTCCCACATTGTTCCACTCTCATAGAAAGGCCATTTCCGTGAAGCTAGCCTCTCTTACTCACTCAAACTTTGTAAAACGAGGAACTATAAACACTTCACAGAAACGGCCATCTCATTTTCGTAAAGGTTTAAAAATAAACAGGTAGTAGTATTACTATGAATAAAATGTCCTCTGCAAAACAATTCTAATAGTGGCTTCATAGCATCTTCTATAACAAATGTTTGTGAGCTCTAAATGTGTGCACATACACAGTTATAATGTGTACGTACACACACACACACACAGCACTTAGCGCTTCTCTTCCAGCTACTGCTCTTTCTCATTCAGCTTATGTTTAGACTATATATATATGTATTTATTATATATATGTATGTATGTGTGTATATGTATGTATGTATGTATGTATGTATGTATGTAGGTATGTATGTATGTATGTATGTATATGCTCCTCCACCACTTGGGAACAAATTTAAAACTTGTATTTCTATTGCTTCATATTTAGAATAGCACAGTTTCATCACCACAACTAGACTATCTAAATGTAAAAACCAAGTATCCCTATCCAGTATTAAATGATGACTGACACTGTTATAATGTGATGAAGTAGGCAACAAAATCCAGCTACTTCCCAATTCCTAAGTAAATCACTACAAACGAAAAGAGGCTGCAAACTGATTCATCTTTTTATGACTTACCTTAACACATATTTTCAGGTTCCCTTGCTTCTCGCGTCTCATATATAGGACTGCAGTTCCAAGTGGTTTAGTTACCCTAATCATCTTACAAGCAGATACTTCAATATACTGAGAGAACTGGCTCTTGGTCAAACATTTGTTTTGAACTATACCTAACTCTTAGCAGTTACCAGGGGAATGCAAAAGTGTGAAATATTTGAACTAGGTCTTAGGAGGGGATAATCCACCTAAGTAGGGAACACAAGTGTGCAAGGAATGAAGCACGCAAGATGAAGCAAGAGCTGTAACACAGGCACATACAATGTGATGTGATCACACAAAGGAAGGAACAGTAAGTAACTCTGGGAAGTTGGGGGAAATTTCTAGGTGATTCCTTTGGGAAACAGAAAAGGAAATCTACAGTATAAAAACTATAAAGCCACAAGGATTTATTTATTTATGTGCTTTGAAGAAGTTTCAGTTTCTTTCTGGAAATCGTGAACTGAAAATCGCATATGCCTTACACAAGAACAGAACAGCAACAACCAACTCTGACACTCAACTCTTTGGCAAACTTACCACTGTACTAGGTCCTATCACCCTTTCCTCCTACTTCTTTAGCCTAGAACTTCAGGCTATGGATGACAAAGTTGTGGGTTGGAGCACATCAGTGGTGGGGAGGAGGCGGTATGTCGCACTGGGCCAGCACATCCTATGCAGCAAGAAGAGGCTGTCAGGAATTGTGGACAATGAAACAAGTAAGGTATTCTGGGAAAGAGAATTAAGACTCCTACTGAATCCATACACTAGTTACCAATTGCAGGGCTCCACTACAGTTACAGTGCTGTGACTCAGACAGGAGCAGATTCATCCTAGGTCCCAGAGACCTTTAACCTGAATCCTAAATTGATACCTCTGAAGTCTTTGTTCTTAGTCATGACTGACTGATCTGGCATCCATTGGTAAGTCATACACTGGCCCACTACTGTGAACCAAAAGCTGGTGTGGCAGACTCTTGTCACCAGATGCTGATATTTTCTCTTGTACAGAAACATCAGCCTCAACATCCACAAAACTGAACCTACAAGTTCAGTTTGTGAAGGCTTCAGATACAGTCATGCTTGATATTAACATTACTCTGGTGAGCCAACTCTTCTTGAGGTTCTGAGTGAGGATGTACATGTATGCATTTGCTGCTTGAAGACCATGAGATCTTTGAGGTGTGCCTTCTAGGAAGTGCTCCTATGGAGTAGCCCAATAATAATTTTGGTCTTCATTCAGGCACTCATCCTTCTATTAACTTAAATATAGCTTGACTGGTTGTCTAGAAATACATCTTCTAGTACAATACTCTACAATGCTAAGATGCGCTCTTTATGAAAACTAAATTAAAAGTAGACTCCCAATCAGACAACAAGAACACATCTTAGTGTGCCAAGAAAGGACAACTAAGAACAAGCCATGGGATGATTCTGGTTTTTGTTTTTTTGGTTTTTGGGACAGGGTTTCTCTGTGTGACCGTCCTGACTATCCTGGACTGTCTTTGTAGACTAGGCTGGCCTCCATCAACCTCACAGAGATCTGCCTGCCTCTGCCTCTGCCTTAATCCCCTCTGTTGGGATTAAAGGCCATGTGCCACCATGACTGGCTCCACAGGATGATTAATCAGTGATGTATTCTGAAAAAATGATTCAGAGACATGAGGGAAAGCTATCAAAATATAAAATGAAGTCAGACTGACTGTAATGGTGCATGTCCCAGCACCTGACTTGGGAGGTTCAAGTAGAAAGACCACTATGTATTACAGGCCAGTGAGATCCTGTCTCAAAAGCCAATTACAAAAATGTCAATCACTTGTGCTAGACCTTCCAAATGTAATTAGATAGCAATGAAGAAGAAGTTTTTTATCCATAATTACCTGGCACTAATGTCTAGTTGAATGTCTTCTAACCTAAGCTACTACTTGTGTTTCACTAATGGGATTTCCTTCAGGTGAAGGCACATGGCTCTTTCATACCTACATGTTTCAGAAGCCACTGATGGAATCTACACATCAATTCAGCAGTAGATGGCACGGCACCTCAAATTCCTCAGGGCTGAAAAATGGACAAAACAAAGTAATTGTAAAGAGGGTCCTAAAGATTATATTTATTCCAGGAAATTCATGATGGGGATGAGCACAGGCCACTCAAGGGAACCTTGGTACCAAAGGAAGGATTTTCTGAGAAAGACTCATCTCTCAGTTCCAGCAGTTTGCTTTCACAGCTGTTTCTACAGATGAAAAGTCTTGCTTTTTGGTTCATCTTTTCTATAAATTGTAACTTTGCTACAGGCAAGGCAGAAACAAATTGAGAATTTCTTTCACTTTGGTTCTGGAAAATTTTTAAATAAATTCAGTTTTCTATTTCTCTTTATAAAAAGTGACATTAATACTGCTTGGTCTCATTGGCATCCTAAAAGAACAAAATGCTACCAATTTCTGGGCTAGTACTTCCAGCCACTTGCTGGTTTCTCATCCAGTCCAGCATTAATTTGCAATGTTGCCAAGAGCAAGGATGTACGCCCTGAATATGTGAAATGATAATATCTTACACTGGTAAAATTCTTTGGCATTCTAAGGGATATGAAACATGGATAATGTTCCAGATACTGCTATCTATTAACTTCATCATTATAATTAGAATAGAAAGATGTTTTAACTGTCAAATTTTAAAATACCTACCCTGACAACAAAACTCTAGATGATGTATTATTTGTTTCAGATAAAGAAAAGCTCTTATGGATCAGGAGAAAACCCAGAAGACAATCAACAATGCCTATATTTTTTAAAGTGTCCATTATTCTTTAACTCAAAAATTTAAAGACAATGCACCTCTAAAAATATTACTATAAGTTTAAAGTATCTTCCTTTCTTTCCTATTATTCCTCATATCTCCGCCACAGTAAAAAAATAAATAAATAAAAATAATAAAATAATCAGGATTATTTTATTATTTAAAAAAAACCTGATTTCTTATAAATCTAAATGTGGTAAAGAGGCATTGCCTGTTACCACATATACACAATTCTTACCTGAAATTCATTTTTAAAAATTTTTTCTATGAGGAAAATTCAGTCATAGGTACATTTATGTTCCACTTATATAACTGTTTCTTCTTTTATGCTAACTTTTCTTAAGGGACTCAAATTACAAGGGGAAAAAGGAAGAAGAAAAGAAAATGAAATCAATGCTTGACCTAAATTACCTAGAAATGTGGGGTACTTAGCTAATTATACTTTCTAAAGAATGGACTAACTTCTCACTCCTCTGTGACCAGTTGTAGAGGAGCAGAGTCAGGATGACTCTCCATAGTAAATCTTTCCCAAGCCCTCAAAGTCATAGTAGATGTACCTTTGTAGAACCTGAGGATTGAACTAGTATTCCATGTACATATGCTGAGGTTGAGTGCACGCATTACACAGAAAGGGAAATCAACGTTTTCAGCCTCTCTATCCCCCAAAGGAGAAATTCTCATTGGAGTATGGGAGTTCATAAGATGAAACTGGACTAAAAGGACTGCTGGGAAGAAAACCTTTAGTTTACTGTGTTAGGTTTCCTATTTTTTTTTTAAATGAAAAATATCTTCAATAGTAGGAACAAACCTCCACTCTTAACAGAAGAGCTACTGACAGCTGATGGCTTCTTAGGGAAAGAGAATCAGTTTCTGATAAGGGAGATAGTGCCAAGAGATTCTACAAAAGACAACAACCCAGGAGAAGACACATGGCACTGGAATAAACAAAGTGGGAGATATACGGGAAGTTGCGGGAAACTAAGAGTTGAGAAACTAACCGTCCAAAGGATAAGAATGCTCACACAAACTTTTTTTTTCATCTGAGATGAGAATAGAAGAATAGATAAGTTAATGAAGCAAATATCTATATAAAGAGTAGGGGATAAAGTTATTGGGGGAAGAGTAGTATAGGACTGTAATTTGGAATGTAAGTTTTGGAGTTTGAATCACAGTCAAATCCAGGTGCTACTGTGTATTTGCTGTCACTCAGTAAAGTTGAATTTTCCTAAGCCCTGGATTTCCCTAACTACATTTAATATAACCAAAATGACTTCAACTTGATATGGTTACTGAAGGGATTAAATGAGGAAACATATAAAACACTTAGTAGAAGTCCAGTACACAGAAAATAACCGTTATTATTATGATTAGAAAATGTAACTACTACTGTTTGAGACATTGTCACTTTTATTATGCAATTTTCTTAATTCCTTAAGAACTTCATACAATATATATTGATCATACTCATGCACCGTTAACAGAAACTGACTCTCCTTCCTTCAGAAGCCATCAACTGTCAATAGCTCCTCAGTTAGAAGTGGAGGTTTGTTCCTGCTATTGAAGATCTTTTTTATAGAAAAGGAAACCTAACACAATAAATGAAAGGCTTTATTTCACATTCCTATTATAGCTTCTACTACTGCAGGTTTAGAAGACAATTATGTTTACTTAAGAGTGTGTGTATACACATGGGTGGAGAGGTCAGGGTAACTTGTGGTAGGCGGTTCTTTCCTTCTACCAACTGAGTTCCAGGAATCAAATTCAGCTCATCTGTTTTGGAAGCAAGTGCCTTTAATCACAGAGCCATCTTGCTGGCCCAATCTTGCTCTGTAGATAGAGAAGTTCTAAGTTCTACATTTTATGGAATTAATGCCAAAAATATGATGCGAGTCATGTAGCTTGAGAGTTAAGTCTTTACAGTATGAAATGATTCTTTTAATATAGGATTCCTTAAAAATCAAGTACACATTAATGTAAAAGTAAAATCCATAAATTTGTATACTTGTGTACCTTTTGAATGTAAATTGAGTGATAGTCCAAGACTGTGTCTATGTTCTAACTCTAGTCCCAATTCTATGTCATAAAGTATTGAGACAACTGGAAGATCTAATTCTAGTTTCTAGCTTGAAATCTCTGGAATCTATGGGCGAGTGGGCCATAGTTTACGACAGCCAGTGGAAAAAAAAAAAGTTGTGATGCCATTAGCTTCAAAGGTTTCAATAACAAAGGGCTGGTTAAAATTCTTATGGATGAGTGAGTGGAAATCAATTGTAAACCTTTGTATCTTACTCAGAGGGCGAGTTTGACCACTGCTGGTTAATGTGGCTTCCAATGCAGAATCGTGTGCTAAATACAGGCAGTATGTGGCTTGAGGCATTCAAACTAACGGACACCTAGTGAAAAGCGAACTGGATTCGAGGTAGTGAGGTTAGAGGTGTCTGAAACGGAAAAGGTCTACTTAGCTAGCAGTGAGTTCCAGGTCAATGGAAACAACTGAGATGAAGCTAAACACTCATTTCTTGCAAGATTTGAAGGCAATCGCATAGGGGCTGGCCTAGAAGACTTCCAAGGGTCTCTTCTGGCTCATGGCCCTACAGCAGGCATCAGTCCACACACTTCTTCCATCACTTATGGCTATTAAAACAAGATGTTACTTGTCTGTTAATCGGCTCTGTAAAGTGTTCTGTACCCAGTTCAATCAAACTGCAACTGGTCATAAGCCAACTTACCACTATCAATCAGCTATAAGCATCTCTTATAAGTTCAAGTCCAGTGCCAGCAAAGAAAGGTGACAAAAGCCAACAGAGGCAGATAGAAAAGAAGGTAGACAGGGCTATCAGGATCAAGTAAGATTGATACCAAGCACTGAGACTGGTTTGTATTTGTTTGCTTTGACGTGGCTTCATAAACTACCACTAAGGGCAATTTCATACTGGAGAGACAAACACATAAAGTCAATAATGACAATCCAGTGGGTTAAATATTTACAACAGAGGTCTGAACAAAGTGCTATGGGAACACAAAAGACTAACCAGCTTTGCTGGGGAGTGTCAAAGAAATTTTACAAAGGAAGTAACAAGCAAGCTGAGTCTTGAATAATGAGCAGGAGTTGATGGAGTAGAAATGGGGCGAGGCAAAGTTGGCAGAGGGAAAAAAAAGTTCAAATCCAGAAAGACATAAAAGGATATACATAGAAAATGGTGCACCATCATGCATGACTAGACTGTGAGGTTGGGCTTCTGTATGTTGTTGCTTAGAAGGATAGGTCTTCTGTGCAGACAGAGGTGAGAGCAACTCCGTTAAGCAGTGACACAAATTGTACCAACAAAACAAGGCTGGACACTGGTCTGAAATGGTTTTGATGGAAAGTTTCTGAACCCTATGAGTCAAAATCAGAACCTTGGGCACAAGAGAGGCATTAAGGTTTTTGATGAAGAGATGAACTGAGGACATACTTACTTGGTGGTGTAGAACCAATGGAAAAAACAGACTAGTGGCATTTTGTTCAATGGTCACATTGTATGTGTGTGTGCACACATGTGTATAAAGAGGGACTTCATAAACAAAAATGAAATGGTAACAGATTATATTGTCAATGATTTATTTTTAATGATGGTATTATCTTTTCATACTATAAGAATATTTGTTAATTTACAAGAGATAAAGGAAAATTCAAATTTCTACAACCATATTTAATATTTTACTTGTTCATTATTTTAACTATTTAATTTCTGAAGTAGAAATCAGCATAACCAGAATGTGCTGATACTTTATATAAATACACTTTTTAACTTTCACAAGAAACCTACCACATTGGTATCATCTCAATTTTACAACTGAAGAAACGAAAACTCCATAGAAATTCTTTAGCTTCTCTGACTTCAAAAAGTTAAGGACTGGGGTAACCAGCACCAGCCTGCAGGTACTGCTGACTCTAAAGCTCAGCCACTTTATGCCATTGCACACAGCCTCTATTCTTAAAAACTAAATATCAACGAGGTCAATTATGAGGCAAATGTTCTATTACCAAAACGATGAACAAAAGAATAGTCTAAGTCATTTGAATTGAGACATAAAGGGAGTGAATGAACCAAGAACATAGGTTTCTGGAAGAAGATTAGTCCAATTGAGAAACAGGCATGTGCAAATGCCCTAAAGAGAAACAGCACTTAAGATGTTCGAAGAGAAACAAAGAAACCTGGGCTGTGGCTAACTGAGGGGAATTGTGAAGAGCATAGGAGAAGATGAGAAGGAAAGTGGAAGTGAGCAGAGCATTGTAACATTGTATAGGACATTAAATTTACTCTGAGTAAAATGTAGATTTTTATAATGATATTGGCTTTTACTCTAGGCAAAAAAAAAAAATGGTAGACAGATGAGATTTTGTCTCAGAGGGAACGGTTAGCTATGCCAATGAGTATCTGTGGTCACACTGGCTAATGGGATAAGTGTACTGCTCTAAGCAATAATAAAACCTACGAAGTGGAAGAGGCAATTGCACAGGAGGGCACACAGTTTGAGACCACAGATACCCACTTTAGTGAGCTGCTACCTGAGGCATGGGAATATCTCCACCCACAACAGAGAGCACTTTAAAATGTAGCCTTTTAAGATGTACTTTTAAATGAAAAGCAATTGTACTTGATGGATTTTTCACACTGGTAAATTTAATCTAGTCATCCTTTCCCACTGAAATATTCAACAGTGGCAGCAGCTTCAATCTAGTATTAGCTGAGATGACTCTCAGTAGTTTTAGCCACTACTTTCTGCATTAGAGGTGGAAACTCAGGAAAGGAGAAGTGATAAACAATTTCTTCAGGATGTTCTGAGTCCAGATTTTTTTCTCTTTTATCCCCCCATAGTATTTTCAGGCTTGTTGAAGGCCAACCTACATTCTCAGTTTTCCTTCCAATCCAAAGAACTAAAAACGTTTCCCCCTAAAGCCATATTGGCTCTCTTAAGAGCCAATTTATTTTTGAAAATAAATCAGCAATTTTAAATATCTGCACTTTTTCTTACAGAGTCAAGGCAATTATTATTAACTCTTCTTGGAAAGGGCTCAGTGTTAGAACTCTTAATGTGGCCTGTCTGACACCATGTTTGGGTTTTATACTTGAGCATGCACATGCTCTGCATGAGCTTCATCATGCTAACTACCTGGAGCTGGGGTACAGGACGCTATGCGGAACAAAACAAGGAAACGGGCTCAAATTGAGACTTAAACCCTTTTAGTGGCATACACCTAACCATCAGTGAACAGGGTCACCATTTTTCACATACAACCTTGTCCCCTGTTCTGAATAGATTCTCCAGGTTCTCTACATCTACCTATCAATCCCCCTTATCTAGGGAGGACTGAAAGGCCATCTTACAAGAAAGACTTAGGTTAAAAGCAGCCTGGAAAACAAAAAGAAATTCTCTGTCCTGCCATTGCGAATGAAGCGGCTACAGTTGGAACCTTTTAAACTGACATTTTAGAGCACATAAAACAGGCTTGAAGATAGCTGGGTTGAACTGTCAGCAATCCCTGTAATGAAAGCTTCTGCAGAATTTTCTATATGGCTTTTTCTAATTTTCCCTTTTACTAGAAGGAAAGGCACAGGTTAGTATTTCAATGTGTAAATATTTAAAAATTTAAAAAAAGGAGGGGAGGGAACGGAGACAATAATATGCTAATCTCATTTAAATTATGTCCCAACAGTTTGAACATGTATATACCAGCTAATTTTGTGAGCTGAAATAAAGTTGTAAAATTAACAAAAATGGGGCTGGGGAGATGGCTTAGTGGTTAAGAGTACTTGTTCTTGCAAAGCACCTTGGTTTGGCTCCCAGAACCTCCATGGTAGCACACAAGTGCCCGTAATTCAAGTTCCAGAGGATCCAATGCCTATTTCTGATTTCCCCAGGCACCTAGGCACACATGTGGTGCACATACATATATGCAGACAAAACATTCATACACATAAAAGAAAATAAATAAATTGTAAAAAGCAACACAAATATTTCCTGATGCCAATACCAATTATTTGGCCATACTTTTACATTCCTCAGGTTAAAGATTTTAAATATACTGCAAAGTAAGCTACATAATCTCTCTTCACATGCATGATATGTATGTGAGTGTATATAATACAATTTATTTTGTTAACTAAAAGCAGTTCAAACAATGTAGCTCCTTAGTATCTCATTTTATACCCAATATTTGTGATTTGTTTAAAAGGTGCAAAAGAATGTAAAAACACCTGAAAGTTGTTCCTCAGAAAAGCATGTTATTGATGCAACATGAAAGGTTAATACAGTAGGTGGCCTTAGAAGGACAACAAACTGTTATCAGTAATAAAAGAATTTTCTTCCAGTTACTGATACTTTGAATATACACATACGAAACACTTTACAGTCTAAGAGAAGGGCAAGGATCACAGAGACTTTCTTTTTGCCTTTTAAGGAAATGTTTTCAAAAGCATTTTCTCATGCTCAAAAATACCACAGCTAAAAATTTAATATAAAATTATCACACCCAAACCTCAACATTCATTATTTTGAATGACTTGGATCACTAGCAGTATCAACCCCCACCTCATCCATGGCAAATGTGGTAGAAGTGTATTGTTTGTGTGAGATTCTGGAATAACCACTTTGAGCTTACATCAACATGAGCATTTTATTCTTCCTGAATATTAAGGCACAAATCTGTTTTCTTGTTCATTCAGGTCCTACTGACTCAAACACTTTAGACATGTATAAGTAGAACCAATATTTATCACAAAAATGTTCAGATCAAAAGAAATATACTTTTAAAGCCAGCCAGAGACTGTGGCAGGAATAGCATGAGTTTGAGGTCAGACTCCACACATAGTAAGACTCTGCACTTCCCCCTAAAAAAAGCTATATACATAGTAGATACCTGAGTACAACTTTAGGCCTCACTTAATACAATAATGTCAGACAATATTTTTATTTTAATATAGCTTTAACCAATTTAAAATATTTCATCAGAAGAAATGAAGAGCATATGAGGATTCTTAAGCTTACACTGCAACAAAATATGAATTCACTTTAATGTAGATGGATCAGAGAAAAATCTGTTTATTTTTGTCATCATTTGTCAAACAACACGGCTATAACTCAACTTGACTCTAGCTATTCTTTAGAGGTGGTGGTGTGTGTGCATGTGTGCACATACCTACGTGTTCATATGCACACTTTTTAAAATAAAATATTGAATTTAAAAAAAAATGTATGTGTATGAGTATTTTGTCTGCATGTATGCCTGGTACCTGTGGAGGTTAGAAGCAGTCTTTGGATTGTCTAGACCTGGATTTACAGATTTCTGGAAGCTACCACCTGGGAGTTGGGACTTGAACCCAGGTCCTCTGGAAGAACAGCCATTGTTCTTAACTGCTGAGCCATCTCTCCAGCCCAATATACACACCTTTACAAGTCTTTTTTCCAGAGGATTCTTCTATACTAAGTCTTTTCCTTTTTAAAATAAGATATTGCTGAGCATGGTAGTATGTGCAATTAATACCAGCCCTTGGAAGGCAGAGGCGGTGGTTTTTTGTGAGTTCAAAACCAGTCTGTTCTACATACCAAGGTCATACATAATGAGACCTTGTCTCAAACAAACAAACAAGCAAACAAAAAAATTAAATGTTATTAATCTCTTGAATTATCCAAGGTATTATATAAGGTCACTTGGCTGACAACAATTTGAACATATCCTTACAGGAAAAAAGTCATAAACAATATTTTATATCCAGTAAAATGAGTGGCCAACTGAAATAAATTGCATTAAAGGTGTTTCAGTTTTATCACAATACAAAGTAACTGTGTTCACCTCTTTTGTCCCTTTGATAGAAATCTATTCTGTCTCGTACTATAATAATTTTTTTTCACCTTCTTTCTCCTACTATATCATAAATTCCTACGGAAAAAAACACAGACAAAAAGCATCTCTTTTAAGGCACGATTAGCTCTTTCTACAATTGCTTGTTATAATATAAAGCATGTTACTGGTATACCACACAATCCTACACAGACATATTTCAGGAAGAATTATTTAAACACGATGAAAAGGGGGGAAATATCAACACGAGAGCAAAGAAGTTAAGGTCATAGATGTATGTAAAAATACAGTCAACTTCTTATAGTTCACTCTGTGCCTGTCAAACTCAAGAATCAAGAGGCCTGACATTGAAAGAGCTCCATTTGCAGCTTCTCTTACAGCTTTTTTACAGATGGCCCTTTCTGCTTTTCTGTCCTAAAGCATTGTGCCTGTGGCACTTAATCAAACCAGCAGGGGAATTCCAAATGGAGACTCTGGAGATCTGAAAGATGTGATAGGGAATTAGAACCTGATACACTCAGTGCATTTAATTTCTATGGCAGGAGGTGCTAGATGAGTTCAGACAATTCTCTATAATTCAGGAGCCATTAGCCATACTGGGAATGGTTCCTGCTCTTTCGTTTCTTTCCACATTCTGCTGGCCATTTTTTTTTTTTTGGCCACATCTCTGCACATTAGCACAACCTTGGAATAATGAAAAGAGTGCATTAACCCAGCAGCTAAAATGAAAATCCCAGATTTCTACAGATAAGTGTCTTCGTCTTCCTTTCATAAGGATGATATTGAAGCAAGTGTGTATGACAATGTAGGTTCCAAATTGTACCTTAACTTAAATTCTTTATAAAATCTGGCAAGTTTTCATTTGCTAATTGAGTTGAAATGACCACAGTAGGTATAAGTTTTAGGACTCATGCCATTCTCCTTTTTTCAAACAGTAAAGCATAGATTTTAAATTTAGGTTATTAATTTTGCATTGTATTTTTGATAAATCTATTTCCCCCAAAGCATACTTGAGCCCAGAGTCTTGCCATAGACACGAAAAAATAGTCTGTCCTCAACATCTCAGAATAAGCTGCCATGAAAATAATGTACAGTCAGAAGTGACTCACTGATTTTTCAATCTGAGTGATGTTAATGTAAGGGCTAATATTACATGAAAGGGGAGAACTTGTTTAATTCAATTATTGACAATGAGCCATGTGTATTGCTAAGATAACCAATCACAAGAATTAGCACAGAATAGTCTATTCTGTCTGTGTGGAAAAACATAATTATGCTGCTTATAATGGTTGTAAACGCATACTACTCTACAAAAAAATGAGAGATTATGCTTCCAAATACAAAAGAAAATTCAGTTTACAATATATCTAGTCAACCAGAAGTATCTAATCTGAATAAGACCTTTCAAAGAAAAAAAAAAGCAAAGCTTATCTGTAATTTTCAATATCCCAAACAATTTAACAGAAAGCAAACATTTGTAATGTGCCAACAAGCCCTCACTCGCTTTTCTTGTTATTCCATCTCAGCACATATACAAATCACTCATGAACACAGAATAAAAGAAAACTGTAAATCAAAACAAACTTTTCTCCTTTTATATGGCTATTACATTTCTTAGAAAGAGGTAAAACCCCGACTGCTAATTTCTTAGAACTCCGAATACAACAAAAGCAGCAGAGTGAAGACTCAAGCTCCATAACCTATGTAATTACTTCACTGCTCAGAGGAGACATCTATGCCCAAAGAAATAGATGAGAAAAAAAAAGACAAAAAAAACAAAACAAAAAACCCTGTAGTGCCTGTCCACATCCCTGTCTTTACTAAGTATCAGTCACTTTTGTATTCTAAAATAACATGTTATTATCATGAATTGACATAAAGAATTAGAGCTGTGCTTTCAAGAACAATTTATAAGGCAAAATTTTAAGACAACTTCATTGGCTTGAGATGAATGCATTCTTCTGTTAGTCCTCATTTTCCTACATGGAAAAGTATGTTTTTAAGTACCAAAAAACAGTAAGTCTTTTTATTGTATAGCTTATAAAACTATAACTCCACATAAATAGTATAAGTTAATAGTAAAAAAATGTTGAGTACTAGAACCTATTCTTATTCACTGAGACAAAGGACTATTTGTACTTCAGAGTGTAGGCATTGAAAAAGACACTAATCCGTGTACTTCACCACCAACTTGTATTCTATGACTGTTTGTTTATCTGTGACTCTTGGCTGTACATCTTGTTTCTTGTTCACTATAATCTTTCCTAGGAGAGGGGAAATGTCTTCTTCAGAGTTCCATATTATAATTATCACAAAGTTTTCATACTTTCTAATTATGTATTCTTATAATTGGAAGAAAGTCATCAGACAATTTATAAAGTTTTCTTTCAATCTAAAATAAATCAAAGTTTCAATTAAGCAAACACTTTGACTATGACAAAATTTCAATTAAAAACTTCATTTATGAATCAAAACTTAATCCAGGGTAGATATTTCATTCCAAAAACACCTGGCAAACTTTAAAGAACTATTTTTAAAAGATTAATATACTATAAACAAGCTATGTGATTGTCATCTAAGATAGCTACCTTTTAAAGACAGTATTCAGGTATTTGCATACCTATTTTCATTGTAGTACTATTCAAAATAGCCAAAAAGTAGACAGTAACCAAAGGTTGACAGATGAACAAATAGATACACAAAACATCATAGATACAGACACTTAAACAGGAATATTATTCAGTGTTAAAAGGGAAAGAAACTGACATACACTAGCACATGAATAAACCATGAAGACATTATGCTTAGTGAAATAAGCCACCCATGTGATGACAAATAGAAACCTACCAGTCAGTTCACAGAGACAAAAAGGAGAAAAGTTGTTGTTAGGGATTAGGAGAAATGAATGGAATGAACATTTAATGGGTAAAGAGTTTTAATTGGGGAAGATTAAAAAGTTCTTGAGATAGATAAGTGGTGGTGGTGGTGGTGGTTATATAAGAACAGGAATGTATTTAAGATCAAAGAAAGTATACATTTTAAGATGATTAAAATGATAAAATATAATTTTGTTTATATTTTATCAAAATAAGAATGGTGTAAGTGGAGAGCATTCTGAGAAAATGGAATGTGTCGATGAAGACAACAGACAGCTAGATATCCTCATTTTTAAGCCATTACTGAGGAGTGTGAGTCTACTGTGCTGATTGCTCCCTCGCTCATGCCTCCCTGGCCCCTAAGTTCATATGATGCTGCTGTTCATTTGTGGGTTATGGACTTCATGATGAGGAGACTAGACTCCAAAAATAATCACCACTTTCTATGTTTAAAAATTCTGAACTTGCGAAGCCAAAAAATTGCAATTTCCTATCTCAAAGTAGTATTTTTAATAGCAATTCAAGTAAACTTTATTTATAACCCTTCACTAGAATTTTTGAAGACTATTCACTGATTTATTAAGGTCATAGTAATTTTTTTGTGTTCATTATTTTCATGATGAAGCTACAAATAAAATCAGAATAACAATTTTTTCTTTCTGTTTATAAGTTCTTATTTTAATCTAACTGAATCAAGTTTTCACTAAAAGAACACATGACAAAGAATTTTGTGTATATGTTATAGTGAACAGTATGTTTTTTACAGTCCATGACCTGAATTTGAATTTGAGTTCTCCCACTTACTAACTAGATGCAAGACTGAGTAAATTATTTAAATTCTTTAATCTCAGTTTCCTCATTGTAAATAATGTAGATATCAATACCTCAGAGTTATTATGAAGCATGTACAAAGCCCCCCCCCAAGCCTAACATCTAGGATATAAATATACTGTTTAGTCAGACAAGGATGAGAGAAGGGCTCATTGGGTCCCAGAATTTCACTGTTGAACTACTACTGCCCAAGGATAAATGTTAGGCAAGGGGGAGTCATTGTCTTCAGTTGTGTACCTACTGGTGAGACCACCAAGCTTCAGAATACATTTCCAAACTCACAGTCATACAGACAGCCTCAGTGGGTCATAAACAATGGATATGGAGACATGGATGTGAGAAAGGGATTTATAAGGAGTGTAGCATTTGACAGTGATGAAGAGGAGATAAAAGGGATGAGCATAATCAGGGTGTCAAGACTGCCACATAACAAATTTAAATAACCAAAAATTACTTGCCTTTAAAAACTCTAATTCAAAATAGACTTTACATATACAAACACACACACACACACACACAGAGGTAGAGGTATGTAAGCACACATTTGGGATTGAAAAGCATTATTACATTAAAACTTCTAAAAAATGACTCCATACAGCTTGTAATTCTAAAATGAATTAAAGTACTAATTGAATTTTTAAGATTTATTTTGTTTATGTCTTCCAAATAACAAGATTTATGATACATTAATTGGATTATATTGACACAAGCATGGGAAGCAAGCCAGATGCATATATGTGTGCATACAAAATACAAAATTATATATATATATATATGCAGTCCTATCTAATTTTCTATATACAATTTAAGGAAGCTGTATAGAAAATACAAGGAAAAAGTTAAAAATAAACAGGAAGTTCCCAGCCACAAAGCACAATATGAGATTAAAAAGGTATACAAATATAGACAAATTTCAATTGTGTGAAAAATTTGCTCTGTTCACATTATTGTCGGGGGGGACCCACAAGCTCAAAAACAAGTTGGATATTCTCATCTCTTAGGCAAAAGAATTGTAAAGTAAGGAATATTTCACAATGGAATTTTTTCCACAATTTCACTTGAAAGCAAAAAGAAAATCTATACTATAAAATGTGTGTGTATGTAAACCTAAAGTATAATTTATAACACTTGTGAAATTTCTTAAAAGGCTTGTGTTTACAAAGTTTTGTACCTTGAAATGGTAGTGGCACAAGACACTGGAGTAGAAGGATAAAAGGGGCCTGTAGTCAAACTGTAGTCTAGAAAATGCTGCACTATATAGTTTTCAGTATTTAAACACAAGGGCCTGAAACTTGCTGCAATGAAGGAGAGCTTTTTTTTACATTTATCAACTGGTGTTAATGTTTCCCAAGTTCACCTGGCCACAGAACTCGTTCTCAGGAAATGTCAAGAAGCCAGTGTACACCTCATAACAAGTTGCTTTGGGAAATGTATAATAAATTATCTACCATATGTAGTGAACATGCAATTTCATATGTATCTGTTTCCCCAAAAAAAAGTGGTTACTTAAAGATTAAATAACTACTTAAGTCCCCAAAATGAATCTATCTTATTTCATGTTTTAAAAAATTCCAAGGGTAGCATTTATATACTCTTTAGTGAGCTGGAGTTTTTTTCCAGAAGATGGATGATAGATAGATAGATGGATGGATGGATGGATGGATGAAAGGAAGGAAGGAAGGATAACAGACAGACAGACAGACAGATATAGAGATATAGGTATTTAACATCTCACAAATTTTGTGTTTAATCCAGCCCGAACACACAGTTTCTTATAGTTGGGAAGACACAATAAATGTGCCCCACCAAACTATTCCATCTTTTTTCTTGTAATTCACTATGGGCTGTGAAAACCTGGCAGCTGTAAGCTATTGCATACTTTAAAACATGAGAACATTAAACTTTCAGGTTTTTTTTATTAACTGGTGTTACAGGTCTGAATTTACACAATTCCACAGTAAGATAATAAATTTTCACATTAATCCTGTAGTAAAATAGTAATTATTTCATTCTACTAACATCCTCCTAACACCGATATTGAGTATATAGAAGACAATCCTAGAATTATTATTTTACCTATGGAAGTCATGCAACTTGCCCCAAATACCCATAGTTATAGTGTGTGGATTACAACTATGTCAGTAGCCACACTAAACCATGAACAAAACCAGGAAATACCTTTACTAATAGCTCATTAGTTAAGACATTTTCTTCTTCTGTGATAATTTTGGAACACAACTTGCTAGAAGTTGTGTTTAAAAAAAATCAGATTGTAGGGGTTAGATAAGTTAGATTTAGAAAATATATAGGAGTTTCTGATACTGTCTCTTAATTCGGGGCCTGAAGAGCATTATCAGCATGAAGTCAGCAAAAACAGGAAAGACTTAATAGACTGAAAAACAAGGTTGAAGTCAGGAAAACAGGAAAGACTTAATGGACTTGAAGAAAAAAAGTATCTGGCCTGACATTGTTTTCAGCTGCTAAGTGGGCGGAGCCCAAATTAAGCTGAAACAGAGTTCCTCCTATTTAAGGACAGTTCATGGAGCCCAAAAAAAGAAGAGGCCCCTGATGCTAGAGAGCTCCAAGAGTCTTGCTGAAAAAAGGGCTGGCCATTGATGGCCAGCTCTCTCCCTGAAGCAGAAAGAAGCTGGTGAGCAAAGAAAGCCTGAGCAAGACACCAAAAGGCCAAGGACTAAACCCTGTGGCTCAGCTTTTGCCTGGAGGGGTTTGATCTGTCCGATCAGTGGCCTAGGGGAAACTGTGCCTGACTTTAAGGACTGAGGCAGAGCAGCTGAGTTCCTGATTCAAAAGAAGTAAGTTGGCCTGCAGACGGCTGGGGTCTCCCACAGAGAAGAAAGCATGAAGCCTTATTTAAGGTGAGACTGCAATAACCAACTACCCTGACGAACCTGCATCTGAGAGATCCAGAAGAAGGACCGCTAAGTGCGTTAAAGAATCTACAACAAAGACTGTGTTCCTGACGACTGAGGACCTGCCCCAGAGACTGTATCATTCTAAAAGGTTACGAAAGTAGTTGTTATAATTATCAATAGGTTTAGTGGATAGGTTAAAGGGGTTGTAGGAATTTATAGGATTAATAGATAAGAAATTGTTGGTGTTTGTTATAAGTTAATTTAGTAATAAATAAATAAGTGTTAAATAATAATAAAAAAGTTCGGTTACATCAGATGGCATGTCAGATAGCATTCTTTGAGTGGAGAAATTAAAGGTAAAGTCTTTAAAAAGTGTAATGAGGCACTTGTTACTTTTCCATTGTGTTAGAGGAATCGAAATACACAGGCTACAATTAAGCTGAGGGTGAAGTGTGAAAGAGGATGGTCACTCTGCCAGGCTGCGACATCACTTTCTTCCTAGAAGTTCTGAAGTTTTAAAGGACATAAAAGTGTAGCGAAATGTATAAAATGAAGGGAAATAAACCAACTATTTTTAAAAGGTCTTAAAGGGGAACAAATAAAGACTGTAAAGGTAGAAGTAAGGCTTTTGATAACTCATGGATATGTAGTCATTCATTTTCAAGTTACACATAATAAGCTTCCCACTGGAAGAAAAAAAATCACTTTAAAAACCAATGGCAAGATAAATGTCACCACAGTGTTTTATATAATACTACTCTATAAGAGAAGGTAGCTGGACACCAAAAAGGAAAACCTAACAAGAAATGAGAGAGGAATGTTAATAATTTAGAAAATAAAAAGGAGTTAAAGTATTACATTCAAGTATTGTTAAGATTTTTTTATAAGTAGAAGTAAACGAAACAAAAATTGGTCTTCACCTGGTAAGTGTGTACTCCCTGAGTCCTGAATGCAAATTCATGGCAGAAAAAGTACCTATGCATCCACGCAATCTTTTGTCTCGACCAATCTTCCATGTTACAAACAGTGGGCTGTAACAGAGCATAAAATAGGGTAAATCAGTCAAGTCAGCCAAGACGGCATTTATTGAGTATTTACCATATGCTAGGTTAGGTGCCTAAGACAGAAAGACCAAAAGACAAGCCCTCAAGTAGCTCAAGCTTAGTAAGAGTGGTTTGTGCATTGTGTCGAGCATCTTCAGTACATTAGGCACCAAAATTAATGTTTAACAAGTATATATGTTAATCCTTATCAACAATTCTTGCAGACTGATATTAATTTCCTGTTTACAGACCAAATATAGTAAAATAAACACTCAAACTTGGTAATGTTAAATACAGAGCCTTAAATCATCACAGATGTCTACAGGATTCCCTTTTTTTTAATTAATTTTTTCAAGTTACATCTCGATCAAATTCCCCTCTCTCCTCCCTCCAGGTCCTACCCTCCCTAGTTCCCGTCATGGTCCTCTCCTTCTCCTCAGATGAGGGGATGCCCACATATCAAACCCTCTCAGTTTATCAGTCACATGAGGGCTAAGAGCTTCCTCTTGAACTGGGGTTTGATATGGTTTGCCCAAGATGACTGTCTGATTTATAAGTCTGATTTTTAAAAAATGGGGAGTAGGTAATCAACAACTTCAACAAACCCCTTTTCTGAAAATATAGGGGCTATGAAAGATTAAAAGGCAGTCATTGTTTTGTAGGAAGCCAACACAGGCAGACACATGCCCAAAAATGCCTTAAATTAAGCTATAGGATTAGGAAAACATTTCATCAGACCTGATGGGTGTTCAGTTTGCCCGAGTAAAATCAGGATGGTTCAAATAGGTGAAGGGTGGCTGTCAACATTAACCAGAAAATACCCCTAAACAAGAAATTTTATTTTAATTTTTACACAAAAGGTTTTATATAATATATGGTAGACAAAGTGTAGTTGAATATGGTAGACACTTCGGTTCTGCCACAAGCCAATGGCAGCCTCAATTAATGATTAAGTCTGAAAACAATTATGTTCTAATTAGAAATAACTATATATGATCTATATACTTTAAGACATTTTGCAAAATCATAAATACACCACAAGTAAGGTAGTCTGTATTACTATGGATATTCACAATAATAGTGGTACAACATATTTCTGCTTTCTAAGATATTTAAATTTAGGGGGATATACCATATTTGATATATTTCCCATTATTCACTAGTGAGTTAAGAGGACATTCTCTCTTTAAAAATGTTCTTATGATGCCAGGTGGTAGTAGTGCATGCCTTTAATCCCAGCACTCAGGAGGCAAAGGCAGGCAGATCTCTGTGAATTTGAGGTCAGCCTGGTCTACAGAGCAAGTTCCAGGACAGCCAAGGCTATACAGAGAAACCCTGTCTTGAAAAACCAAACAAACAAACAAAAGCAAAAAGTGAAAAAAAAAAAAAAACAGCTGTAGGATCTCCATGACACAGGGCAACAACAGGATATCCAAGAGAAGTCCTGGTCAGGATCCTGTATTGACAGTGTAGCAGAAGCCAGAGGCCACGAAACAGACCAATGACTCATTGCAATGAACACTAGCAAGAGAAGATGTTTGGACAAAAGTGTATACTGTGTGACACACCATGACACACTGCCGTTTTCATTGTGAGATTTGTTTGTTTTTCTGGGTTCTGTTTTCTTTTGTGAAGGAGGTTGTTGCAAGGGTGGAGAGGTGATATGAAAGAATGGGGAGATGTGTGGGATTGAGGTGCATGATGTGAAATTCACGAAGAATAAACAAAAAGTTTAAAAAAAATTTAAATGCTCTTGGGAGACTAGATAGTCCATTAAAGTGGTTTAATCATCCACCTCAAACACTTAAATTATAGCAAGTTCTGATAGATAGGCACAATGGCAGACAAGGTCCCAAACAAACACTGTAGACAAACCACGGCACGCTATGGAAAGCTCCCTTCCTCCATGAAGTCAATGTTCAACAGTCCTGAAAAGTATGACTGCGGTATTGAGACAATGGTGGCATTCAGGTACTGGATGACCTTCACTAAAGGTATTACAGGAAAAACAAAAAGGACGGCCCAACTTTTCCACTTTCTAGGTATTATGTGCTAAATATAAATAACTTGAGATCAAATATAAATATAATCATCCATTTGAAAAAATTTCTTCTAAGTGCTCTTGAGTCTCAGCTCATAAGAAAGAATTAGATGGGGTTACACTATCACCAACTCTTTCATTACTCAGTGGAACACTAGTATCATAAGATTTATGCATTCTTTAAGATAAATTTAACATTTTATTTTGTCATTTTCCAATTTGATGCGGTCCACACCTGCAACCACTCCTATGAACAGCAAGCTCATCAATCCTCTCTCATCACACTGACTACACAACATCCCTACATAAGACAGGTCCACTGACAGCTTTGACGGCTTCAAAAGGAAGAGAGTTACCCTGTAGTCTATATAAAGCCATGTTTTCAAAGTACTTTGATGACTTTTCAATAACACAGACCTACTTACATTGTTTATTCACATTACCACTGATCTAAGAAACTCAAAAAGTGGGAGTGAACTCACTTCTTACCAAAACGCTTGAAATGAAAGCCACTTAAAAGTGCTATCCCTTCTATTGTTTACCCCACTAGAATACATACATACATCAATTATAATAAAATAACCACATCTTCTCCAGAAAATATTTAAAATATACAGGATAAATAGAAGTATACATACTGAACACTATATATTGGACTATGAAATATGTTAGAAGGAATTCAACCACATGGTAGGGATAATTACATGTGGTTTCTTATAATGCTATGTTCACTCTTTGGGGAATTGCTAATATATGGTTAAGGGTGCTACATGATTGGATTTTTTGCAAGGCAGCCTGGGAGCAAAGGCTGTTCACAATAACCCAGGGCATGGGGATATAAAACTGCACAGGGGACCAAGTAGTCTGACAACAGCCTTTATAATTTGCTATGGTCTCTTCCAGATTTAACATTCTTTGAATTTCTTGACATTACTGAGTATGTGTTGTTTAGAGTCTTCATAACTATGCTATTTCCTATTCCTTACCTGCCCTAGGCAATATCCGCTTTGGGAGTTAAGACTAGTAAACCAGCTGTCAAGAAGGGGAGGGAATGACAACCCTACTAAGTTTGAGAAAGATGTTTGAAGACGTAAAAACTCAAGACTTTTAGTAAACAGAATAAAGTTTTTCCTTAAGTGTCTGGGTCTCTGATTTGTCATTTACAAATGCACATCCAGTATCTTTTATCTTGAAAAAAGTCTTCACAGACTTAAAAATAAAGCATCTGAAAGTAACATTTAATGGAAAAAAAAAGAATCTAGGCAGTTGAGCATTTTAAAGTCTATTGATACAAAACAAACCACTGAGCCCAAAAGATAGCATTTCATGCATAATAATGACTGCACAGGGCGATGGCTGCAGGGACATTCAATGCGTAGTACCTAAGAATAGTAACAACATATTTTCACTCAAAACAGAGGAAAGGAATAGGTGATTTCATTCTTAAATGTGGTATTAAAACATGTATGAGTTTGCCATCAGCATAACCAGAATCAGATCAAAGGGGAAAGGGGGGTTTTGAGCTTGCTGAGAGGAGGATTCAAAGAACAGGAAAATAGTTCATAGTAACACAAAGATTGAATGTTTTTGGAAAATGCTTTTGCCATATGGTTTAAGGCCACCTACATACGTTGAAAGAAATACTACAAAAAGGCTCAAAATGAGTTGAAATATTAGTGGAAATATTGATGTGAGGGAAACCAGATGTAGCTTTTAAAGGAATTATATTACTTCTGAACATTTTGTATCAGTATGTTCTAAGAAACCTCTGGAGGAAAGTATGCCCCATTTTCCTGAGCCTGTACATAGAAACAGAAAGGAACCACCTAATCTAGATGAATCCTCCCTGTCAACTGGCAGTCAATACTGTCATATCAAAAGTGGCTCTCAGAAATGTAGCCATTATGAAACAGTAACGATACAGAGAGCAATAAAAATCTACACAGGATTCTCCCAGTGCAAGTTTCTTGCTACTTCCGATGCCTCCTTCTGACATGGTCTATTGATTTAAGCCACAATACATCAGAAATGTTTGTAGAACTGGAGTACAATTATGTGACACAATGAAAAAGATGTATTTACTTAACAATAGTGTAGCTCAAGGCCTACCTCTCCTTCCACAACAACATAGAAAAAGAAGTTTAAAAAAGATACAGTCCATGGGTGAGCTCTCATTTCTGTTGTTTAGAAGGAAGCTTACAGGTAACAACAGTAACACAATACTATAAAACATACCTATATGCTAAGGGCACTTGACAAGACTATTTTAAAGGTAGATATAAGAGAAAAGAGAGAAGCCTTGTGTCTTTGTTTCTTACACCACCAAATAATGAATGTCAAGTGTACTTGGCCTCATCAGCAACTTAGCTCAAAAATCCAATTATACTCCTCATACTGTGCAACTAAACCCTAGGATCTAGGAAACTTAAGTAAAAACAAAAATGACAGTGATTTCTTTCCACCACCAAGTTAAGACATTTCTCTTCCTATTTCGATGAAAAGAAGTTGTTTGTTTCTTTCCAAGCCATATAAGTTGCAGGTTTCATGAATACAAAATATGTCCAATATCATTACATCTTGAATTAGTTGACAGGGATGTAACAATAATTATCATATTGATAAACATCATATCAATAATTATCAATAATTGCTTAAAGAAACGTTTCTTATAGATTTAGGAGCTACAAATCCAATCCAGGTTACAGTAGAGCTCAGTTCTTGGAGAGAGCCCTCTTCCAGACTTTTAGAAAGCTACTTTGTCCTCACATGCCATTTCCTATGAGCATATTGGTGTGGCATCTTCAGGGTAGCAAGTAGCTGTCTTACAAATGACCACAGAATAGGATAATTTTGTGAATTCCAAAGAGTTAACTATATAGATAAGCAGTAGGGCCAGTCTCCTCCCATTCCTCCTCTGCTCAGGAGTGGGAAGATTAGCTGAAATGACAGGACGCACTAGAAACATCAAACCACCTAGAGCAGTGACTCTCAATCTTCCTACTGCTGCGACCCTTTAATACATACAGTTCCTCATATTGTGGTGACCCCAACTATAAAATAATTTTTGCTACTACTTCATAACTGCAATTTTTCTACTGTTATGAATCATAATGTAAATATCTGTGTTTTCCGATGGTCTTAAGCGATCCTTGAACGGGTTGTTTAATCCCCAAAGGGGTCACGACCCAGAGGTTGAAAACCACTGATCTAAAAAGACCAGCACCAATTTACAAGTCCTTACACTGTTCCTGTTAGAAACCCACAAATCCTACCATTTCATCCTTGGTTGCTTAAAAACATAAGGATGGCTTAACAGCACCCTTTATAACCTCCTCCCTGCCTTCTCATTTCATGTTCTCCTGTTATTTACCAGCCTTTGTGAAATCCACATCTTTTCTCTTATTCTCTGCAAACTGTCCTCCAAATGAAAATTTCTACTTACCCTGTTTAATGTATGGGATATGATCATTTAATTATACAATTTATGCTATGGAATGAATAATGTTTAAGTTCCCGATAATCTGAATCTCAAATTATTGGAATTGATGAGAAAATAGGCTAAACTGGAGGAGTCAGGGGAGACAAAGTAAGATTCAAATGCATTGGACAGTTTTTTGTCTACACCATTTATTATAGATGAAAATATCCTAACACACACACACACACACACACA
Organism: Lophiomys imhausi; assembly: GCA_907164525.1. Taxonomy (NCBI): domain Eukaryota; kingdom Metazoa; phylum Chordata; class Mammalia; order Rodentia; family Muridae; genus Lophiomys; species Lophiomys imhausi. Next base: position 1,466,107 of record CAJQZJ010035412.1, on the reverse strand, counting down.
CACACACACACACACACACACTATAACTTTATACTACACCCATCCTTTCAACCTTTTATATGAAGCCTGCACCTCATAGTTTCTGAGAAACTAAGGCAATATGGATAAACAGCATGAATAGTTTAGAAGAGCATGAATGTCTAAAATTGAGAATCAAGAATTACCATATTCTAACACTTTTTTGGTTTGGTATTCACAAGAATAAAATAATAGCAGCATTATATGCTTTTCAATCATTTCATATTTCTAATTTAGTTGGAAAATGCCAGGGGATGGTGAGGTAAAGTCTAACAGAGGATTAGGAAAGCAGGAAAGCTGAATTCTCTTTATAAATCAAGACTAATCACCACTGACATGCACTCACCCCAATCAGAAGCATACTTTAGGAGATTACCATGATTCTGCCAATTTTTGAACTGAAGGAAGCATTTCTTCCCCAAAGCAAGACTACTAAATCAACCATTTTCAGCAAACTTCTTTAAAAAATCAGTTTCGGGTCGACCAGCTGTCTTATTTTTTATTACAGTCCAATTTAGATAAGAATGATTACCTGGCTTGGAAAAAAACGTATCTGTACACATTTTCTTTTCCTAACTTGTACTGCAGTGGACACTGATTTTAATACATTGCAACATTCTGAAAATGGACTCGCTATGGTTTCTTTCCTGACAAGAGGAACACATCACAATTTTTTATTATTTGCGTATCTAACTCAGTAATTTGAGGTGACAATTTACTACATATCTCAAAGATGAAATAATTTCCATTTGAATTTCCTATTCCAAAATCATTTTTCTCAAAGAGCTTTAAAACCTTTTGACTCAGCTTTTGTTATTAAAAGGGTTATTTTAATATGAAACAGACTGAGCAAAAGGGGACTTTATTATTGACAACTGATGATTCCTCGGCATGAACAAAACTAAGAAAACAAAATCAGGTCCAGAAGTTTTAGAATGAATAGTAATGGCTACAGTCTCCTCTTATTTTTTCCTACCGTTAATGATTTTTATGGGGCTTTGCTGTGGTGGTACTTTCCTGTGACTGAGTATGTAGCACAAGCAGGGAAATTGTAATACTTTAAAGAAAACAACAGGAACAACTAAGGAATTCGATTTTGTGCCTGTATTCTATCTTCTAGGTTACTGATATATCTTCTACCATCTTGTCCTTGCTGTGGAGCCCACTCAGAAGAAATGGAGTAGATAGGAAACAAATATGCCGATTAATTTAAGCACGAATGTAAAATGAGCTGGAAAGTCATTTTGGGTTCTTCACTCTAGATTTGACCTTGTTTCTCATTCCATGGAGAGCTGATGAAAAGTGTCAGCCTAAAAGTAAGAAAGACCTACAATAAAACAGATGCATTTGGTTTTCTTGTGCTTTCTGGATTTAGCAAGGTTAACTCTTTTGATTTTAAGGTCCTTCTTTGGATTGTGTACTACCATGAGAGAAAGGAACTGGAAAGACATAGCTTTGAGCAGAAAATCAGCAAGACCTTCTCATTTTAGGAAGAAGAAAATCAGATTCCAGGAACAAAGCAGACAACTGACAATCCAGTTGTCTGTCCTCTACCTCATCCCTTCTTTTACCTTTCAAAAAAGGTGAAACTCCCAGGAACTTCTACCACGAAATATAGGAGAGGTTGAGTGTATAGGTTTGTGTGTGTGAGTGTGTACATGTGTGTGTTTGTGTGTGTATGGCGCTGGGGACTGAACCCAAGTCCTCATGTAGGTTAGGTAAGCATTCCACCGCTGAGCTATAGCTGATTGGCCTACAGTGATTTTGTAGATAGAATTGACACCTTTCTTCCAAAGTACTTCTTAAACATCACTTACTTAAATATAATTTTTATACAAAAAAGCATCAGAATCAAATGTGAAATTTAACAAACTGTAGCAAATGTATACACATATGTAAATTGAACCACAGTCAAGGTCTGAAACTCAGTATTATCCCAAAGAGTCCCTCATGCCAGTTAGTAAGAGCTTCCTTCCTTGCAATCCTGGACCCTGCCAAACAGCAGTCTACTTTCTATCACTGTAGTTTTGCCTTTTCTAGAATCCCATGTAAATAGGATCATTCTATTTAGCATTCATTATGTCAGTATTCTTTTACTTGGCATAGTGTGCTGGATATCTAAACATCTTGGATGCTCATTATTACTTTTTAGAATTCCATTGAATGAATGCACCAAAAATGTATTCAGTAAACTGCTGATAGATCTGTAGGCTGACACCAATGTGGTGATAGATATGCAGGTGGCTTCCAGTTTGGAACTATTACAAATAAGGACACTGATATATTCTCTTCTAGTTTTAACAACTTTAGTTAGCTAAATTTAATGTACAGAATCTGATGAGTTTGCCTAATCACAAACAACTATGATACCATCATTACAATCAAGGTAAAAGATTTATTTGTCAGCTCGCCCAAAGTTGCATCCTTTTAGTTTTGTTTTGTAGTAGGGATGCTTAACATGGTATTACTCTATTCATAGATTTTGATTTAAACATATGATATTAACTATAGGTCTATGTCAAATAGGAGATTTTTACAGCTTAAATCAAGTGTAACTGTAACTTAACACACAATGAATAACCCCCCAGCCCCATCTTAAGCTTGTATTACAGATTTCTCACATAAGCATCATCACACGGTGTTTGTAATCAGGCAGCATTTGTCCTCCTGTGGCTGTTTTATTTCACTTAGCATAATAGTCTCCAGATTAATCCACATTGTTGCTAATACCAGGATTTCTTCCCTTTTAAAAGCTGTGTAACATTTCCCTTATTTATACGTTGATTGTTATGACTTACTTCCATACCTTGGCTATTGTAAATAATAACACAAGGCATATTAGACTTGGGATAAGCCCTAACCTCCGGCTTTCAATTCTTTTGGATTATGTACTCAAATGTGGGGCTGTTGGAGCACTGTGACAGTTTTGAATTAAATTTGAGTAATTTCTACACTGTTCTGCATGGCTCTTGTACATTCTCACCAACAGGTTCCAATTTCATCTGCCTCATGGCAAGAATTAGGAAGAATTCTATTGTTCTCTAGAGTCTGAATTTGTCTTATTTGTTCTTTAAATATCTTATGAGATTTACTGTCAAATATATCAGAAGCTAGAGTTTTAATTGTGGGATGATTCTTAATTACAAAGTTAATTTCTTTGACAGATGTCAAGCTCTTCTTAGCTCTTTCTGAGTTCATTTTTACCAATTGTGTCTTTCAAGGAATCTTTTTATCTATGTTGTAGAAATGCCTAGAATACTATTCAGAAAAGTCTCTTATTCTTTTAATGACTCTAAGAGTTGTAGCGGGATCTATCACATTTTTTCCAACACTGGGTAACTGTATGAATATGTGTCTTTTTTTCCTTTTGATCTTTGTAAATGTAGCTATAAGCTCAGCAATTTTCTTGTTCTTACTAGGAGTTGACATTTGATTTGTATTTTTCCTATGTTGTTGGTTTGCTATTTACTGATTTTTGCTTTTCTTCATTTCTCTCTTTTTTTTTTTTATTTAGGTTTTTCCAACAGGGGTTCTCTGTGTATCCTTGACTGTCCTGGACTCACTCTGTAGACCAGGCTGGCCTTGAACTCACAGAGATCCACCTGTCTCTTCCTCCTGAGTGCTGGGATTAAAGGCGTGCGCCACCACTCCCAGCCATTTCTCTCATTTAACCTGGAGGGATGTGCACTTGTTCACTAGCTTCTTAAAGTGGAAGTATGTTGACTTTAGGTTCTCCTTTTAAAGTTATTTCTATCCAAGCACTGTGGTACCTGCGCCTCACAAATTTGTATACGTTGTATTTTCATTTATCTAAAATGTTTCCTAACTTCTCTTATGATTTTTGTTTATTTATCTTTTTAGATGTATATTAAAAGTCAAGCATGGCAGCTCATGACTATAATCCCAGCAACACAAGAAGCTAAGGCAGGTGGATCAATCATAAGTTTGAGCCAGCTTTGGCTACATAGTAAGTTCTAGGCTGGCCTGGACTACACTGTGAGACTATCTCAAAAGAAGAATAACTACAACAAATAAATATACTATGTAACAGCCCAATATTTGGGAATTTCCTGATATCCTTTTGCTACTTGTAATTTAATTTCATTTTTGTCAAAGAACATACATTATTATATGAGTTCCTTTTTAAATGTGCTAAGTGTATTTAATGGCTCACAGTGAACGAAACATGAATTGGAAAAGAAAATGTATCCTGGTAGTGTTATGTCCAATACTTTATAAATTTCAATTAGATTCAGTTAATTGTGTTATCTGCCTTCCATCTCCTCAAAGAAGTTTTATCCACTAGTTCTAGTTCTATCAAGCACTATGTTAAGATACTTAAAAGATCCAATTCTGATGTTAGTTTTATCTATTTATCTAATCAGAATAGTTCACTTTCCATGTATTCTGAAGTCCTGCTAGTGCATATCCTGGTCATTAACTTCTTGATGAATTGACCATGTTATCATTATGAAAGGGCTAGCCTTATTCCTGGTAATACCACTCTTCCTAAAGACTACTTCATCTCATATTAATAGGGCATTCTGGCTTCCTCATAGTTACTGTTCACATTATTTTTTCCATAGTCTTGCTTTGAAGCTGTATTTATTCTTAAAGTTAGTTCTTATCTATAGTGTACTTTAGGTCTTGCATTTTTGCAACCTCTAATAGCAGTCAGTGGTTGCATTACTTATAGTTAACTATTGGTATCACTATGTTTAAGTCTACAATATCTATATTTGTGTGTGTGCATGTGTGTTGCTGTATGCATATATTTATGAGAACTGTGAGAAGTCTGGGTGCCTGCATATCTGGTGGCTAGAGGTTGAAACTATGTGTCCCAAAATCTGGAGCTCACCGTTTTGGTTAGACTGGCCAGCCAGTCCCAGGACCTACCTGTCTCTGCTCCCATCTGACATTACTTTTCTTCTGTCTGAAACACTGCCATTAATATTTCTTACAATTGAGGTGTGCTGGTGCCTATTCTTTCCATTTTCATCTCAAAACATGTATTTCACATTCATTTTTCTTCTTCATTTTTAAGGTATTTTCTAAGCTGTCTATGGATTTTACAGTCAAAAGTACTTTTTCTCACTTTGAGCAATTTAAAGATGCTAGTGTATCCTCCTCTGAATGTCAATGTTTCTGATGAGAAGTAAATGACCCTCTCTATATTTAATATGCTTTTGTTTTTCCCCAGCAGCATTTTAAATTGCAATCACTGGTTTTAGCAAGTTGATTATAATTATTATACTCTTATTTTCTCTGTAGGTTTTCAGTTTCTGGTTACTAAATTTCTGAGGTATATGGAAGGAGGGGTTCAAAGTATTCAACATATATGGAAATTTTATAGTCATTAACTATTTCCTGCTTATTCTTTTCTTTCCTTGACTCCATTTACATGGCATATAAATCTACTTCATACTTCCTCACAGTTCATCGAATCATCCCCCAACTTGGCTATTCTAATTGTGTTTGACATTGGGCAATTTTCACTCTTATATATTCAAATTCCTCAGTCCTTTTTTCCCTGTAATGTTTAACTTGCTATTTCTTTCATCCAGTAAATTTTCATTGCATTTGTTATACTTTTCACTTCCAGAAGTTCCTTTTTGTCCTCTATAATCTTCTACTTTTTTATTTGTTATATTTGTGGTTTTCATTTCATCCCTCAATGTATTTTCAGAGTTGCCTAAGTCCTTCTCTAGTAATTCAATTGCCACCATCTTTGTTTCCGTTTCTGTTGACTAACTTTCTCCTAGTTACAGCTCACATTTCATGCTTCTTGGAAGATAATGGTGGGAGGGTACTAGATCTTTTAATAATTACATTGTTGAGTGTCTGGATTTTGCT
>CAJQZJ010035412.1:1435207-1460226 GCA_907164525.1 Lophiomys imhausi | reverse complement strand
AAAAAAATAGTTCTACCAGCAACCTCTAATCCAACAACTTCCTGTGTGTATTTGAATGCTTGGGTTTAAAATGTCTCCAACTATACTGCTAGGTACATGGTAAAACAGGGATTAGTATATGGAAAATACAACACTGTAGTAGAGTGTTGGTATCCAGAATCGAAGAAGCAGGAGAAAAGAAAGGAAGGAAGGAGGGAGTAGAGACCATGAAAGAACCTCTTTTTCAGTGGAAGGATAGGAAGTAATGGCAAAATTAATTAGCTATGAAGAACTAATTCATTAGAAATAAACCATTAGAATTAAGTTAAATTCAAATTGTTTTCTGTGAGAACATGTTTGTAACTTTCTAATATAAGAGTACAATTTCCTAATTTACTCTTAATTTTGTATCAATATACAAAGATCAATGCCTATGCGGCCCAATACAATCTTAATATTGCGTCCATATACAAGGGTCAATACCATTGTGGCCAACTATAATCTTAGTTTTGTATCAATATACAAATATCAATACTGACGTAGACCAATACAATCTTATTTTTGCACAATAAACAATGGTCAAATTAAGAGTATATTTAGCCACATTTGAATAGATCTTTGTATATTGATGCAAAATTTAAGGTAACGCTTCCTAATGGTATCGTACTTAGAGATACTTAAAAATGAAATGTGAAGTTCTGGCCTCTTGATACCAACCGTCTTAAACTGTTTAGGATAGTTAAGAAAAACAAACTCCTAGTCATGCATGCATGTCACCTTGTTAGCTACTAAGACAGTCTATCACATATTCTCTAAGCTACTCAGTAATCAAGTTGTTAAGAGACAAACAACATTTGCTTATCTAAATACAAGAGATAGATAGGGCATCTTCAAAAACCCCAAGAGATCTGCAGAATATGGCATTCAAAGATGTGGTCTTAAATTAAGATTTTTTTTTGCTATCGTGACATATCAGCTCCTGACAGCACCCCCTATTCTACTCCAAGTAGAAGAAAAGTATCGAAGAATCTCCAATGTGAGATGGTTGAATTAGTGGCAAGCCTATCTCTTGACATGCAAAAACTCCTTGCTTCAACTGCAGACAGACTGCTGTCCAAAAAGGACAAAACTTGGTAGCAGGGAAGTCGACAGTCTAGCTCTGCCAAGACAGGGTAGGTTAGTCCTTCACAATCCCTGCTCTACAATAAATGTCTGTCAGAGAAATAGGACCAAAAGGCTGAAGACTGATGCTGGAATGTATGGAGAGAAAATGGGAACTGTCCAGGTAGTCACTGGTTTGTCATTTCTTAGTATTGGAAGCTGCAGGCCCTGCACTTCCTATACAATCAGATATATTTATCCTTCTCAGCTCTCTGAGGTGGTTGAAGAATAGACAGCTTGAGTCTCATAGCTAAATTTTGAGTTGTTTAGGAATCAAGAGGGCGTTCTAGATCTAAGAAGATGGTTATAATAGTGATGCAAGTTAGTATGAAAACTAAGTCAGTTATAGAACTTTAAACTCATGGAGATGGTTAGAAGGTAGAAGGTTAAAGTCAGGGGCCAAATATGTATGAACTGGACATTGGGAAGGTACACCGGGCCATTTAACTCTCATAAATGTGGCATATTTAATTCTGCTGTTTTGTATAGAATTTACTGTTATAAGAGAAAGAACCATTTGTTGGAATGAAAAGAGAAGCTGTTGGGGGGGGAACAGGGTGGAAGGGTGGGACAAGAAGGGGGAATAGGGAAGGGTTTGCGACTGAGATGTAACTTGAAAAAAAAATAAAGTACTTATTAAAAAAAAAAGAGTACAATTTCCAAATGACAGGAGACTGCAAAACTCCATAATACATAAAAGTGGCTAGCTCAATGACCAATTCAATGAAAAGTAGCTCTCTTTACACCACCAATATGTTTGGGAAGATGAGATTCAGTTAGAGAAATCTAGATCTTAGAGACTTAAAACAAACAAATATAGTTCTTTAATTTGGGATTATACTGACACCTGTCTTTACCCACATCTTCCATTACAGTAGGACTTTAATGCACAGGGCAAATAGTAATGAGAGCACCAACTTTGCATGGGCGTGGTGTGGTGGTACTGGGCAACGAATCCAAAGCCTTGTAATGTGTTACCACTGAAAAATAGTCTTTGAATGTGGAAATAAAAAACAATGTGGATTTTTAAGGAGAATATTTAGACCCTTGAACCAACAAAGATAAAACCATACCAAAAAAAACAAAATAAACATTAGATTAAAAACTCACAAGGAAAAAAAATGTTCAAAAGATAAAAATCTGAAAAAAAAGCATAACATACTAATAGAAAAGTACTGGATAGTAAAAAAATGTCTCTCTGAAGTAAAGGCTGAAATGCTTATACAACATGCTTATTCAGAATGAATTTAATTCACGTTGGCTACACTTTTTTGTAATGCAAAAAACTAGACAGAAGAAAAATATAAATCTTCCAATACAAAGAACAGGAAGATTTCTAATGGAAATGTTGTCTATAGAAGCAGACATACGGGGGATCAGTGTGGCAAAGTGCCTGCTGAGCATATGCGGGGTCATAGGTTTGATTCCTGGCTTTTTATATAGCTTGTCTTTTCAGATGAATTGTCTAAACATGTTCCTGCATGGCTAATAATCCTTTAACAATCTTTGAAAGGCTCCATGATATTTCATTAAACAAGTATTCCAAACCTTAGCTAATCATTTCCTCCTTGTTAAGCTGTTGGGTAAAGCATCTGTGCATTATGGTTTAATCAGGATTTCCAATTTATTTTCTCAGTACATATTGCTTAAGAAACGGAATTACCAGATCAAAAAAAGTCTGAAAATATTTTATCACTCTATACATTTGATCAAGATACTTTCCAGGAAGACACTGGCACTAAAGAGACTGGCTTCAATGAGTTAAAACTCCAAGAATGTTTATTTATGACCAGCACTTCTGAATCACTTGAATCAATGGCGGCTGCTTTAAATGTTTTTTTTTTTTTAAATACTTTATTTTTTTTTCTTCAAGTTACATCTCAGTCACAAACCCCTCCCTATTCGCCCTTCCTATCCCACCCTTCCACCCTCTTCCCCCCAGAAGTTTCCCCTTTCAGTCCGACAGATGGTTCCTTCTCTTATAACAGTGAATACTATACAAAACAACAGATATAAATATGCCACATTTATGAGAGTTAAATGGCCCAGTATACCTTCCCAATGTCCAGTTTATACATATTTGGCCCCTGACTTTAACATTCTACTATCTAACCATCTCCATGAGTTTAAAGGTCTATATCTGATTCAACATTCATACTAACTTGCAACACAGTTTTAAGAGTATCTTCTTAGATCTATAACACCCTATTGATTCCTAAACAGCTCAAAATTTAACTATGAGACTCTAGCTGTCTATTCTTCAACCACCTCAGAGACCTGAGAGGGATAAATATATCTGCTTATATAGGAAGTGCAGGGCCTGCAGCTTCCAAAACTAAGAAAAGACATACCAGTGACTGCCTGGACAGTTCCCATTTTCTCTCCATACATTCCTGCATCAGTCTTCAGGCTTTGGGTCCTGTTTCTCTGACAGACATTTGTTGTAGAGCAGGGATTATGAAGGACTTACCTACCCTGTCTTGGCAGAGTTAGGCTGTCGACTTCCCTGCTACCAAGTTTTGTCCTTTTTGGACAGCAGTCTGTCTGCAGTTGGTGCAAGGGGTTTTTTCATGCCAAGAGATAGGCTTGCCACTAATTCAACCATCTCACAATGGAGATTCTTCGATGCTTATCTTCTACTTGGAGTAGAATAGGGGGTGCTGTCAGGAGCTGATATGTCTCGATATCAACAAAAAAGAAAATCTTAATTTAAGATAACATCTTTGAATGCCATATTCTGCAGATCTCTTGGGGTTTTTGAAGATGCCCTATCCATCTCTTGTATTTAGATAAGCAAATGTTGCTTGTCTCTTAGCAACTTGATTACTGGGTAGTTTAGAGAATATCTGTGATAGACTGTCATAGTAGCTAACAAAGTGACATGTTTGCATGACTAGGAGTTTGTTTTACTTAACTATCCTAGACCGTTTTAGACGGTTGGTATCAAGAGGCCAGAGCTTCACATTTTATTTTTAAGTATCTCTAGGTATGATACCATTAGGAAGCGTTACCTTTAATTTTGTATCAATATACAAAGATCTATTCAATTGTGGTTAAATATACTCTTAATTATGTATCAATATACAAAGATCAATGCCTATGTAGTCCAAAACAATCTTAATATTACTTCCATATACAAGGGCCAATACCATTGTGGCCAACTATAATCTTAATTTTGTATCAATATACAAAGATCAATACGGATGTAATCCAATACAATCTTATTTTTGCACAATAAACAATGGTCAATACCACTTTAGCCAAATATACTACTAATTTTGTATCAATATACAAAGGTATAAGGGCATATTCAATAATCTGCCCCTTCTTCTTGGACCTTCCTGTGCTATGTCTATGTCTCATTTTTCTCAAGCCTATGCACTCCTACATAGAAGAGGAAGAAGGATACAGAAAAGGAAAAGTAGGAAGTCACTGGGGCTAACCTCCAAAACCCATTGAAAAGGACCATTTATCAGCTTGTAATCTCTTCCCCTAAATATCAGAGTTTTCAGTTATCCTTCAAATAACCAAAAAGAAGGGCGGAGAAACACCCTCCCAACCCTCTGGGCATGGGACGTCGCTCTCTTAAAGTGACTTCCTGCTGATTTGGGTCGTAGTAGACCTGTTTGGGGCCCGAACCCAAATGGAAAAAATGGTTAAAAATGTTAGTACAATCCTTCTATGTTCAGTCCTTCTGTTCTCAGCTGTTTAGATGACCTAAGGGGTTTGTAGGCAGAAGCTGATCTTGCAGGCTTCACTGAGGTTCCGGCGGGGCATTGTGTAGAGCTGAACGGTCCCAGCGACACTGGATTGCAGTGGTGGTTGCAGGCCCCCGATGAAGACAGCTATTGAGGAAGTCTGCCAGGCAGAATCAACTGGGTCATCCTCCTTGGTGCCTGATTCTGCTCTCTGCTGAGGTTTCCGCTGTCCAGCCGTCCCCGGGCTCCACTAATGGACACTTCGGTTCTCCTGGAAAGATAAGAACAGAGCCCTGTCCCAATCCCAACCCTGGGACCATTACCCTCTTTTTTTTTTTGGGGGGGGGGCTAGGTAATACTTCTCCTGAAGCAAATTTGGCCTTCCGACAACATACAAAGCGTTATCTTTCAATCCGGGTTAAAGAAGAAATCATTCTGTCACCTTGGAGCTAAACCAGCTCCAGTGTATATATTTTGAGATCCCAAAGGACAATCTGCTTACATCGAGAAGGCCTTTTGTAAGTAGCCTCCAAACCTAGGTCCCTCCAAATCCCATGTGTGTGTCTCTGAACTCTAATTATTGGGATCAGAGACCTGTGGTTCCCATCGGAAGGGATCAAAGATGTGTTCCACCACTCCTGGATTGAAGTCTTTCTCTGTTTAGAGTTTGCCCTGCATCAGGCTGACCCTGAGCTCCGGGATCTGCCCATTTCTGTCTCCTGTGTGCTGGGAGCTGGGACCAAGGGTGTACTCTTCTTGAATGGTGGGACCAAGGGTATGCACCCTCACCACCCCGCTCGGTATGACTCCAGAATACATAAGACCACCAACTCTACGGTGCTCCCCCCACCCCACCCGCGGTCTCCACTGAAGTCAAAGGCATGGGACAACACCACAATTCTCTTGTATTTTACCTTAGCTCCACATCATCTCGACACCTGGAGGTCTGCAAAACCAGGCCGAACGGCTGTATCCTCTATTCCATTCACAGTGTTTCAGCCCTGCCCCCTGCCTTTTTTTTTTTTTTTTTTAGTTAATAAGTTTATTTGTTTGTTGCTTCAGGTTACATCCTTATCATATTGTCCTCTTTTCCCGCTTCCCAGCCCCACCCTCCCAGGCTCTACCCCCTGACCCTTCCGTCTTGTTCCTCTGGGGTGGAGTGTCCCTGCCTAACAGTCTCTCACCACAGATCAGGAGTCATATGAGGGCCAAGATCCTCTTCATTCACGGGGGGGGGGGGGGCTTACGAGGCAGTACTGCCAGTGAAAGGTGTCTCATTGCTACTGGGGGAATACTAAAAAAAGGACCAACAAACACACAAACCCACAAAAACAAAGAATATCAACAAAAAAAGAGAGGAAAAAGAGAAGGGAAAAGAAAAAAGAAAAAAGGAGAAGGAAAAAGATAAAAAAAAAAAAAGATTATGTCCATGTTCCTTTTGGTGTGTTGGTTGTAGTACAGATATCCTGTACGATATAGGCAAAATCCTACTATAAGTGAATAGATGCCATGTGCATCTTTCTGAGACTGGGTTAGCTCACTCAGGATGAGCTTCTCTAGATCCATCCATTTGGTTGCAAATTGCATGATTTCATTGTTTCTGATAGCTGAGTAATATTCCATTGTATAGATGTACCACGGTTTTTTAATCCATTCTTCAGTTGAGGGACATCTGGGTTGTTTCCAATGTCTAGCTATTACAAATAAGGCTGCTATGAACATAGATGAGGAGACTTCCCTATGTCTCCGTGAGGTGTCCTTTGGGTGTATACCCAGAAGTGGTATGGCTGAGTCCTGAGGCAAGGTTATTCCAAGATTTCTAAGATATCGCCAGACAGACCTCCATAGTGGTTGCACAAGCCTGCCCTCCCACCAGCAATGGAGTAGGGTTCCGCTTTCTCCACACCCTCGCCAGCATGCGCTATCATTTGAGCTCTTTATCTTAGCCATTCTAACAGGTGTTAGGTGGAATCTCAGGGTCGTCTTGAGTTGCATTTCTCTGATGATTAAGGATGTTGAACATTTCTTCAGGTGTCAATCAGCCCTTAGGGATTCCTCCTTTGTGAATTCTCTATTTAGCTCCATCTCCCATTTTTTGATTGGATTATTTGGTTTCTTGGCATTTAGTTTCTTGAGTTCTTTGTAGATTTTAGATAATAGCCCTCTATCAGATGTGGGGTTGGTGAAGATTTTCTCCCAGTCTGTTGGTTGCCGTTTTGTTCGAATGATAGTGTCCTTTGCCTTACAGAAGCTTTTCAGTTTCATGAGGTCCCATTTATTGATTGTTGATCTCAGGTCCTGAGCTGTTGGTGTTCTGTTCAGGAAGTTGTCACCTGTGCCAATGAGTTCGAGGGTTTCTCCTATTTTTTCTACTAGTATATTTAGTGTGGCCGGCTTTATGTTAAGGTCTTTGATCCACTTGGATTTAAGTTTGGTACAAGGTGACAGGTATGGGTCTAATTTCATTCTTTTGCAAGTGGATATCCAGTTGGACCAGCACCATTTGTTGAAGATGCTGTCCTTCTTCCATTGTGTGGTTTTGGCTTCTTTGTCAAAGATTAGTTGGCCATAGGTGTGTGGGTCCATGTTTGGGTCTTCAATTCGATTCCATTGATCCACTGGTCTGTTTCTATACCAGTACCATGCTGTTTTTATTACTGTTGCTCTGTAGTACAGCTTGAAATCTGGGATGGTGATACCTCCAGATGTTTTTTCATTGTACAGGATTGATTTAGCTATTCTGGGCTTTTTGTTGTTCCATATGAAGTTGAGAATAGCTTTTTCCAGGTCTATAAAGAACTGTGTTGGTATTTTGATAGGAATTGCATTAAATCTATATATTGCTTTTGGTAGGATAGCCATTTTTATTATGTTGATCTTACCTATCCATGAGCATGGGAGATCTTTCCATCTTCTAAAGGCCTCTTCCATTTCTTTCTTCAGGGGCTTGAAGTTCTTGTTGTATAGGTCTTTTACTTGCTTGGTTAGAGTTACCCCTAGGTATTTTATGTTGTTTGTGGCTATTGTGAAGGGGGTTGTTTCCCTTATTTCTTTCTCGGTATATTTGTTTGTTGTATAAAGAAGGGCTTCTGATTTTTTTGAGTTAATTTTGTATCCAGCCACCTTGCTGAAGTTGTTTATCAGCTGTAAGAATTCTTTGGTGGAGTTTTTTGGGGTCGCTTATGTATACTAACATATCATCTGCCAATAGGGATAATTTGAGTTCTTCATTTCCAATTTTTATCCCTTTGATCTCCTTTAGTTGTCTTATTGCTCTAGCAAGGACTTCAAGTACTATATTGAAGAGATATGGTGAAAGTGGACATCCTTGTCTTGTCCCTGAGTTTAGAGGAAATGCTTCAAGCTTCTCTCCATTTAATTTGATGTTGGCTACTGGCTTGCTGTATATTGCCTTTATTATTTCTAGGTATGGTCCTTGTATGCCCGTTCTCTCCAGAACTTTTAGCATGAAGGGGTGTTGGATTTTGTCAAATGCTTTTTCTGCATCTAGCGAGATTATCATGTGGTTTTTTTCTTTCATCTTGTTTATGTGGTGAATTACATTGATAGACTTTCGTATATTGAACCATCCCTGCATTCCAAGGATGAAGCCTATTTGATCATGGTGTATGATACTTTTGATGTGTTCTTGAATTCGGTTTGCTAGTATTTTATTAAGTATTTTTGCATCTATGTTCATGAGGGAGATTGGTATGAAGTTCTCTTTCTTTGTTGGGTCTTTGTGTGGTTTAGGAATCAGGGTGACTGTGGCCTCATAGAATGAGTTTGGCAATGTTCTTTCAGATTCTATTTTGTGAACGAGTTTGTAAAGTATTGGTGTTAGCTCCTCTTTGAAAGTCTGGTAGAATTCCTTGCTAAAGCCATCTGGCCCTGGGCTTTTTTTTGGTTGGGAGATTTTTAATGACTGTTTCTATTTCCTTAGGGGTTATAGGGCTGTTTAATTTGTTTATCTGATCTTGATTTAGCTTCAGTAGGTAGAATCTATCAAGAAAATTGTCCATTTCACTTAAGTTTTCAAATTTGGTGGAGTATAGATTTTTAAAGTAGGATCCAAATATTCTCTGGATTTCCTCAATGTCTGTTGTTATTTCTCCCTTTTCATTTCTGATTTTGTTGATTTGTGTTTTCTCCCTCTGTCTTTTAGTTAATTTGGCTAAGGGTCTGTCTATTGTGTTGATTTTCTCAAAGAACCAACTTTTGGTTTTATTGATTCTTTGTATTGTTCTTTTTGTTTCTAAGTTGTTGATTTCAGCCCTAAGTTTGATAATCTCCTGCCTTCTGCTCCTCTTGGGAGTGTTTGCTTCTTTTTTTTCCAATTCACCCAGTTTAGCTGTTAATTCGCTAATATGAGCTGTCACAATTTTCTTTTTGAAGGCACTTAGTGCTATGAACTTTCCTCGTAGCACAGCTTTCATTGTGTCCCATACGTTTGGGTATGTTGTGTCTTCATTTTCGTTGTATTTTAAGAAGTCTTTGATTTCCTTCTTTATTTCTTCCCTGACCCAGTGGTCCTCTAGTAAAGAGTCGTTCAATTTCCATGTGAGTGTAGACTTTCTGTTGATTCTTTTGCTATTGAAGTCCAGCTCTATTCCATGGTGGTCTGATAAGATACAAGGGGTTATTTCAATTTTCTTGTATCTGTTGAGGCTATCTTTGTGTCCAACTATATGGTCGATTTTGGAGAAGGTTTCATGAGGTGCTGAGAAGAAGGTGTATTCTTTTGTGTTTGGGTGAAACATTCTGCAGATATCTGTTAGGTCCATTTGGTTCATGATCTCTGTTAGACTCATTATTTCTCTGTTTGGCTTCTGTCTTGATGATCTGTCCATATTGTGAGTGGGGTGTTGAAGTCTCCCACTATTAAAGTGTTTGGATCAATGTGTGATTTAAGTTTTAGAAGCGTTTCTTTTATAAATGTAGGTGCCTTTGTATTTGGGGCATAGATGTTCAATATTGAGATGTCCTCTTGGTGGATATTTCCTTTAATGAGTATGTAATGCCCTTCTCTGTCTTTTTTTTTTATTAACTTCAATTGGAAGTCTATTTTGTTTGATATTAGAGTGGCTACTCCAGCTTGTTTCCTGGGTCCATTTGCTTGGAAAACCTTTTCCCAGCCCTTTACTCTGAGATAGTGTTTATCTTCAATAGTCAGATGTGTTTCTTGTATACAGCAAAAAGATGGGTCTTGTTTACGGATCCAGTCTGTAAGTCTGTGTCTTTTTATTGGCGAGTTGAGTCCATTGATGTTGATGGATATTAGTGACCAGGGGTTGTTATTTCCCATTATTTTGGTATAGCTGGCTGTCTTGTGTTTCTCTTTTGTTTAGTTGCTGTGGAGGTTTCTATTTCCTCTGTTTTCTTGGGTGTAGTTATCTTCTCTGTGTTGGAATTTTCCTTCTAGGATCTTCTGTAGGGCTGGGTTTGTGAGGAGATATCATTTGAATTTGATTTTGTCGGAAACTGCATCTTTAAGACTGACCTTATCGTTACTGTTAAGCACTAGAAATGTTTTGTGGACTTACATTAAATATTTCATTAAAACATATCACTTGAATCACATCTGATACATACATATGTGTGTGTGTGTATATATATATATATGAGTGCTATAAACTGACAAGGAAGAATGGAAACTATACTGTTTTGTTAAATACATCATCTTCTGCAAAAACTTCATACTAGTAAATAAAATTAGAATATTGACTAGTCAGTCTGATCAGGATATCTTACACAAGTGAAAAGTAAAAATAGGTAACAGTAGTTATAACTATGGCATGATTCTGAAAAGTGAGCCTAAAATGAGGGAATGAACTACTTGACAATGAACTACTTGACAACCATATCTATAAGGGGAAGTTCTGTTGAGGATATAGTAGTAGGACTTGTGTTGGAAGAGACTGAGAGAGATTGTTCTTCATTTATAATATTCAGAGTGAATTATCAAATGAGAAATGCTTTGCTAGCAGCACATGAATAATTTTCATTATAAAGGATGATTATTACTTAAAGAGAATTGGAGAAAACATTTCTTTCTTGATCCTTTGCTGTAAATAGTTTTCTTGGAGCCAAAGCAACAAAGGATTGTGGGTTCAGTGTGCGACTAAGTATTGTTTCATAGAAGCCCCGTTAACTCACTGTTAATTAAAACAGGCTTTTACCTGTATTTCAGGAAATATAGCAAGTTGGGTTGATTCCAGTAGGCTTATTTTTCAACATTACTGCTAAAATCAGATTGTGTGCAACTCTGAATCACGATTCTATAAATTCTTGGCTATACTAAGAAAATTACAGTATTACTTCCAGTATAATTATAAGAATGCTTTAACATGCAGGCTGTTGATTTTGAGAATTTTTATGATTAATCCTTAATTTTTCTCCTGAATTTGAATTATTACTGCCAACTACCATCGGATGTCATGTGTGTTTTTGACAGCTTATTGTAGACTAGTAGGAATTTAAAGAATAGAACAGAATCTTTTTTGTTACACAAGTTTTTATAGTAGTGACTAGGATTGGCACATTTATGCTGTGACTGTGTGTTTATGCACACATATCTTATAGTGATATTGGTCTGTGCACTTGGCATATCCATCCAATTAACCCAATTAGTCTTACAATAGAATATATGTAAACATGATATCTTTTCTGTGGAACTGAATGACTGTTTCTTCAGCTGTGAGGTATATGTCAATTTTTAATAAAAGTGATATCACATATTATATCTACAATTATACCTGTATATATAAGTATGTAAACACAATTTAATTTTGACAGTTCAGCTTTAAATATATAGAGATGCCTGACACTTGCCATTACTCTTGCTTTTGTGAGGGACCCTTGTGCTACATAGTGCTGTGATCTTGCCTCCTTTTCTTGACCTGTCCCCTCATTTGTGTGCCTTTTTTATCTTGCTCCATTGCTTTCAGTGGAGTGGGTTGTTTTAGAAGTAGGGAATTCAAGGAGGGGAAATGTCACGTGGTGAGTTGAGTAAATTTGATGGACTATGGGAATGGCAGTGTACGTAGTGGTCATTTTATAGTTAATGAACTATATGTTGAAGGATTCAGGAATGGGGTTGAATTATGGTTCAAGTAATAGTGATTAGAATTTGATTCTGAGGATGGCAGGTAGACGTTCCAGTCACTGAGGATCACAGACAGGGCTGAGTGACTAGTTTTGTTGAGAGAACTGTCAGGTAATGAGGATATTTGAGAATTCTCAAATCAAGTGTGTTCCAGAATATTGGAATGACTTGAAATCAAAGCGTTTGTTCATATACATTTACTTTGTTTTCTGACCTACAGGGGAATGCTATAAGAGTTATATGAATGAATCAGAGTGAGGGAAAGTCACAAACAAAGCTATTGCATTGGTAAAGAGATCACTGGAAGTGTACAGCCCACAAAGAGTTCTGGTCTACATAAGAGTTACTGGTGAAATTAATTTGGGAAGAACGAATGTGTGCAAATAATAGAACAGGAAAGGAAGGGAATCGTTTGTAATTTAATTAAATAATGTGGGTGATAGTTCAGAGGTTTGTGTTAGGCTAGCTCTATTCTTTCAAAGAGAAGGGATGTGCCATTTTCAAGAGAATTTGGATAGCTTTATCAGCCACATACTGTTGGAGCCCTGTAGAGCAGAGTTTGTAAGGTTCTGCCAGGTATATTTTACAGATCTCCAGTTTATTGCTGCTGGATGAGAATACAATATGTGATGTGTACCTGGCTGGATGTTACACATAGCTATTTTTTTCTTTTTCTCCACTAAGCTACTACATGTGAGGGTGTGTACGCTTGTATGTTAGTGAATGGACACTTAGTTGAAAGGAAACTGCCCATCCTTTCAAGTCCTCTGTCTTCTTTAAAAAAAAGTCAAGTGCTCTGTCCTTTTCCTTTTCCTCTATTGACTTATGATTTCCGATAGCTCCAAGACATACATACAGATATAAATACTTCCTCCATAACTCTTTCCTTGGTTTTCTGAACATTGGGTAGTTGGCCTTCTTCACATTTCTCATTCATAGCTGTATTCTTACCATGTGTTGCTTTCATACCAAACTTCTGTTTAATTTTTCTCCCATCCCTTACTAGCTCCTGAAGACTGGGAATATTGGACAACCTCTTAACTTTTGATTCCTACAGCATGGCACATAATGGAAAAGATGTTTCATAATGGTTTCTCTTTTTGGATTGATTTTTACTTTTAGTTCTGCATGTGTGTCTCTGTGTATTTGTGCACACATGAGCAGTGCCTGTAGAGGCTGGAAGGGGCTATCAGATCTCCTGGAGCTGGAGTTGGAAGTGTTTGGGAATCACCTGGCGTGAATCCTGAGAACTAAACTCAAGTCCTGAGGAAGAGCAGGCCTGTTCTTGGGTGCTGAGCCATCTCAGTAGACCATAATACTTTCTTATATTAAATTGACCTGATCAGCTGCTGTCTGGATTTTCATCTTGGTTGTATTACAGGGTTGTCTCTTCAGTACTCTAACCAATCCTGTCTACAAGGGAAAACCCTGTAGGCTTCTTTGGAGTCTAGGCAACCCATGTCTGAAATACCTCCTCTGACTTGCCTCTAAGTGACACATAAATCATCTATGGGTGTAATGTCCACATCCCACCATGTACAAATTGGTGCATATAGATCAAAGTGCAGGTAGTGATTGAGGTGAGGAATTCAGAGCAGCACTATAAATACTCATTTCTGCCCTAGAATGAAACTTGAGAAAACCAGGATTCCCCTGATTATCCAACAAGCAGTCAACTGCTTCCTGTCGAAATTAGAATAAGCAATGCCACTCTTTTGTCACTATTGTGCCTGGAGTCCTGATAGCCAGGTGTCCTTTCTCCCACAGCAAGAAGGTGGCCTCTCTTTTTTAGGATTACAGAGGAAATTGGAACTGCTTGAAAGTATTTAGTGAGCTAGGTCTGGAGGGGAGAAAGAGCCTTTGCTTTAGTGATATCTGGTAACTCATAGTCATATCAGATGACTGAAATGTATTCTCTTAGTAATGAGGAAATATATAATGCATTGTTATAGACTATATAGAGAGACACCCTACTGGACAGTAAATCACAGAATCTGTTTCTCATATCTGTATGTAACTTTGTACTCTAAGAATTCGATATTCCCTCCTTCCTCCAATCTCCAGCAGCTATCATTGTTAAACTATTTTTCTTGCATGAGGCTCAACTATATATTAGATTTCACATACAAGATGAGATTGTATAGTATTTAAAGTTCTGTGAAAAATGTTTAGCTTGATGTCATACTCTTTTTCTATTTTTGCTTGGGTTACCTCTTTATTCAGGGTTATATTCATATTTTTAAAAATCACTATCCAAACTACTGTTGTGGAACTTACCTTTTTATATTCTTCTGGTAGTTTTAAAGTTTCATATATTTAAATCTTTTATTTATCTTGAATCCCTTTTTATATGTTTTTCTTTCCTTTGGGGAATTGCATACATGTATACAATGAAATATATAGAACTCTCATTTCTTCCCCAGCATCCTACATGTCCCCCTGTAAGAGTACCTCTCCTAAGTTCATGTCTTTTTTTTTTCTTGATAACCCTGTCAATCCAGTTAGTGCTGCCTATTGGTACATGGTATAGGCCCATCTACTGGAGCATGGGCAGAAAACCCACTGGTGGCCACACTCTCAAGAAAGAATGATTATCTTTTCCTGAGAAGCTACCATCTGCCAGTAGCTCCCTAGTAAGACATGGAGCTTGAGGTTCATATATCCCATTTATGCCAGGATTTTGACTAGCTTAATTTTGTGCAGGTCTTTGTAGATAAGCCCAGCTTCTGTGATTCATGAGTGTGTTAGCCATGTCATGTCCAGAAGACAGCAGTAGCATTTTCCCAATCCTGTGGCTCTTACATTCTTTTTGTCCCTTCCCTGAGCCTTGGTCAGGGAATTTTTGTACATGGCATATGGTAAAGGTCTAATTTCATTCTTTTGCACATGGATATACCATTTTCCTTAAACTCTTTGAAGGATACTATCCATTCCTCACTGTGTACTCTTAGGCCCTTTGTAAAACCAACCAACCAACCAACCAATCATTTGACCATAAATGTGTGAGTTTATTTCTTGGTGTTATGTTCTCTTCTGTTAGTTAATGTGTTTGCATTTATGACAGCAGCATGCTGCTCTTATTATGGTTGCTTTATAATATGTTTTGAATCCAGAGAGCACAGTGTTTCCAGCTTTATTCTTGTTCAACATTGCTTTGACTATTTGCTTGTTTTTCTTCCATACACATTTAAAGATTGTTTTTCTATTTCTATGAAAAAGGCAATTACAGTTTTGATAGGGAGTACATCAAATCTGCAGATAACTTTGAATAGTATGAGCATTTTCTTAACTTCAGTTCTCCCAGTTTTTGAACATGAAATAGTTTTCTACTTATTTTACTTTTGTCTGTCAGTGTTTCATATATTCTCAGCCTGTAGCTATCATGGTTAATCTTCATTGTCAATTTGAGTGGATTTAGACTCACTTTGGAGTGTTTGTGGGCATTTTTCCACAGAGTTTAACTGCGGAGGGAAGACCCACCCACCATAAATGTGAGGACATCATTCTGTGGGCTGGGGTACTGGGCTGAATAAGAAGGAAAAGTGAGCTGAGCACCAGCATTCATTGCTGTGCTTCCTGACTGCAGACATAATGTTGGCAGGCTCCTCACATGGCTGCCCCCACAGCTAGAGCTGCTATCACCACCATGCTTTTCCCCCAATGATGGCTGGACCAGCAAATTGAGAGTCACAAAAATAAAAATCCCTTAATAGACTTTTGTTGGGGACTTTTTTTTACAACAAGAGGAACTATAGCTAATATATAGCTTTTTATCTCCTTGGTTAAACTTGTACATGAATGTTTACTATTAAAATAAGACTGCTTTTTTTTAAATAAAAAAAGATTTAAATTTTAATTTATTGTAGTTTTGTGTGTACATGTGTGTTGCCTGTATGCATGTCTGTGCACCACATGCATGCCTCGTGGCTGCAGAGGTCAGAAGAGGACAGGGCATCAGACCCCCTGGGACTGAATTTGCAGCTGTTTCTGAGCCATCATGTGTGTGCTGGGAATGAAGCTAAGGTCCTCTGCAAGAGCAACCTGTACTCCTAATGGTCAAGCCTTGTCTCCAGCCCTGATCCTTTTCATATATTTTTGAATATATTGTTTGACCAATATTTTTGAAGACTTTTGCATTTATACTTAATAGAAATATTGTCTTCTGATCTTGTGGTTTCCTGGGCCGTGGTGATATACACATATCTTTTACTTTTTCAGTTGGGGATTTTTATTATTGTGTTTAATCTTTTTACTTAATACTGATCTGTTCAGATTTTGTATTCCTTCACAATTATTTTGTGGTTTGTTTTATGTCTTTAGGAATTAATTTTCTTCTAATCTATCCCGTGTGTTAACATAAAATGGTCCATGGACATCTTTTCTGATCCTCTGTGTTTTGGTGATATCAGTTGTGTGATGTTTTAAATTTCTGATTTTATTTTGATAGTGTTTCTCTTCATTAGTTGAGCTAGGGGTTTGTCTATTTTTTCTCCTCAAAAAACAAATCTTTGCATTTTTTCCTATTTTATTTTACAGAGCATTCCATTTGTTTCTGATCTGATCTTCATTCTTCTACTAAGCTTTGTTTGAATTTGTCCCACTCCTCTAGATGTTTGAAGTATAAATGTATGTTGCTTATATGTAATCTTTGTTCCTTCTGATTTATTTGATTTACTGCTATTAATTTTTACTGATAGGGTTGTTTTTTAAAATTTGGTTTTGGTATGTTGTTTTTCCAGTTTATTTTTCCATGTTTTTTTTTTTTTTTTTTTGCCTGGAGTTAGAGTCTCTTATAGAGTCTAGGCTGTCCTTGAGTTCATGGCAGTCCTCCAACCTCAGCCTTCTAGGTGCTAGGATTGTAGGTGTGTATGGCACCATGCCTGCCTTCCATTTTTTTTCTGACTAAATCGTTTTTATTTCTTTTAAAATTTCTTCTGTGGTTCATTTGTTGTTTAAGAACATTTGTTTAATGTCCCACTATTTGTATGTTTTCCAGGACTCTTGTTAATAATTTGTAGTTTCATTACATTATGTTCTGACTTAAGAGTATTTTCTACCCACGTGTTCTTCTTATCTTTTTTCCTTTATTTTTTATTTCTTCAAATTACATCTCAATCGCAGTCCCCTCCCTATTCCCCCTCTAGTCCCACCCTCCCACCCTCAACCCCCCATCCCCTTCCCTTTTTTTTTCCTTTTAAGTTTAAGGTATATCTTATTTCCCCCTACAGTTTCCCCTTTCAGTCCAACAAATGGCTCTTTCTCTTATAATAATAAATACAATACAGCACAACAGAGGTAATTAGGCCACAGTTATGAGGGTTATATGGCTTAACATACATTCCCAATGACCAGTCCATATGTATTTGGTACCTGACTTTAACATTCTACTATCTAAACATCTCCACGAGTTTAAAGTTCTATATCTGACTCAACATTCATACTATCTTGCAACACAATTTTAAAAGTATCTTCTTAGATCTATAACACTCTATTGACTCCTAAACAACTCAAAATTTAATTATGAGACTCTAGCTATCTGTTCTTCAACCACCTCAGAGACCTGAGAGGGATAAATATATCTGATTTTATAGGAAGTACAGGGTCTGCAGCTTCCCAAACTAAGAAATGACATACCAGTGGCTGCCTGGACAGTTCCCATTTTCTCTCCATACATTACAGCATCGATCTTCAGTCATTTGGCCCCGTTTCTCTGACAGACATTGATTGTAGAGCAGGGGTTATGAAGGACTTACCTACCCTGTCTTGGCAGAGCTAGGCTGTCGACTTACCTGCTTCCAGGTTTTGTCCTTTTTGGACAGCATTCTGTCTACAGTTGGAGCAAGGGGCTTTTCCTACCAAGAGATAGGCTTGCGACTAATTCAGTCATCTCCCACTGGAGATTCTTCGATGCTCATCTTCTACTTGGAGGAGAATGGGGGTGCTGTCAGGAGTTGATATGTCTTGATATAAAAAAAATCTAAAGTTACGAAAACATCTTTGAATGCCATATTCTGCAGATCTCTTGAGGTTTTTGAAGAGGCCCTATCTATCTCTTATATTAGGGTAAGCAGATGTTGCTTGTCTCTTAGCAGGTTGATTTCTGATTAGCTTAGCAAGTAACTATAATAGGCTGTCATAGTACCTAACAGAATGACCGCTTCTTATCTTTTGATGTCAGAGTTGTAGCTCTGAAGTTTGATGATTTAGTCTTTTTTCCCCCTGCTCTGGACCTTCTGTGCTTTGATTTAACTGACTTCTGTTTAGAACATTCTGTCTCTGGAACTATTTTCTTGCTGTCCAGTTTTATTTTGTTTTGATTAAAGTTTCTTTGGTATTCTGTTCCTATGCAGGAAAAGAGTCTCTTAACAAGCACTATGTTATAAATATTTATTTTTCTCAAGCTTCATATACCAAATCATAATTTTTAAGTTAATGGAATTAAGGAGTAAGATCCTGGGAGGTGACTAGAATTTTTTTCATATGAGCCTCATGGGTATTTACCTCTTCTGCCATGTGAAGAGACAGTGAGAAGTGGCTGTCTATGCACAACTGACCCTTATCAGACAATTTTTTTTTTTCCGATACAGGATTTTTCTATGTATCCCTGGCTGTCCTGGACTCACTTTGCAGACCATGTTGACATGGAACTCACAGAGATCCCCCTGCCTCTGCCTTCTAAGTCCTGGGTTTATAGGCATGTGCCACCAGACAGCTGTTAACTGCCATGCGTGTCCTGGGATTTGAACCCAGTCCTCTGGAAGAGCAACCAGCGCTTTTTTCCCCCAAAGTATGAGTATTTATTTGTTACTCTTAAAGACTTATTTTTGACTGAGCTCAGTCTTAGAAGTAGAAGCTCTCAGCGAGGACAGCCTATGTCTCTTGGCAATTTGCTCCTGGTGCTTTTCTTTGGCTTCCTTCATTCTCTTGGCCAAACGTTTAGCATATTCTACAGCCTCCTCCTTGTTTTTCTTAGTACGTTGTTTCTTCAGAGCAATACGTCGGCATTTGTGTTGCAGGACACGTGGAGTGACAAGACGCTGAATCTTGGGTGTTTTGGGCCTGGTGACAGCATATTGGCGAACATCACCTTCTTTAGAGAGATTAAAAAGCTTTCGGATTCTACTACCTCTTTAGGTCCCAACCGATGTGGCACAGTAGTATCTGTCAGTCCAGGGATATCCTTCTCTCCTATTTTTTTTTTTTTTTTTTACAATAACCAAGTTGAGAACACTCAGATTGGCATCCACGCACAGACTTGTGCTTCTTCTCTCCTGTTCTTGGTCTATAGCACGAATGCCCCTTACTCAACAGCAGGCGCACTCTGCCATGCATCAAAATGCCTTGCTTCATGGGAAAACCTTGTTTGTCATTCCCACCACTGATGCATACCACATAACCCTTCCACTCATCACCCAGAGCATCAGCAGCTACTTCTGTGGCCATGCGCTTCTCATAGAAGGTACAGAGCTTGCGTTCATCGTCCACTTCAATGAGTTTCTGACAGCCGCTGGTGAGGAAGGAGATAATTCAGCTTCATCTTGACACAGTCGACCGCCGCAACCAGTGCTTTTAACCACTGAGCCATCCCTCCAGTCCCCTTACCAGCCAAATTATCTGCTGGTATTTTGTCTTAAAATTCAGTGTAAAGAACTGTGAGGACTGAAAGGGAGAGCTGTTGGGGGGAAAAAAGAAATACCTTAAACTAAAAAAAAAAAAAGGGAAGAGGATGGGGGGTTGAGGGGTATTTGGGTGGAAGGGTGGGACTGGAGGGAGGAGTAGGGAGGGGATTGTGATTGAGATGCAACTTGAAGAAATAAAAAATAAGTTATTAAAAAAAATTCAGTGTAAAGAACTGTGAGAAATTTGTCTTTATTATGTTTATTAGTATCTTGTTTATTATTACCTACTTTATAATATTTTGTCATGGCAGTCCAAATGAACTAAAGGTAGTAGGCATTTCTTTAGGTATTTCTAGGAAGAACACTTACTTAATCAGCTATCTATGAGTTCCTAAAATAGAGAATATTTATCAGGTGGACAATACTGGAAATGGACATTTCTGGTTGACAAAGATTTTTCAAGTTTGAGGAGTGTTTTTGAAAAATCACTCTGTTTATATTTAATAGACTATTTGCTATTTGCCTACACCAAGGGACCAGACTTAACTACTTCCCCAAATTGAGAAGCAATTTTTACCATGAATTCAGAGTTTTCTCCTTAATAATCTGGGTCCTGGTGGCATAGGGTGTACACATGTATTTGAACCCATGTATTAACCAAACGTTTGAATGAAATAGCAGAAGAGGAAATGCTTTTTCATATCTGGACATGAGAAGCCTTTTGTGCCTTTGAAGCCAAACAGCCTTGATTGATCATATTATGTCTACTCTATATTATGTCTTTGGCAAGTAAACTAGTCTCTTTAAACTTAGAATTAAGTTTATTTTACCTTTTATATAAAAACGCAACAGTTGTGTGTAGGTAAGCCAGTCTTGGTGAGGTTGAAACATATATGAAAGTAAATGCCTAGTGTGCTGCCACTCAGTGCTTACTCCTATTTTCCTTCTTTTACTGGTCAAGATACAATCTCTTGTGGTGCACCCATAGCAGCTCCAGAAGCTTATGGTTTCTAGATACAGAATCCTTTCATGAATTACCTGCTAAATGATTTTCATTGTAATTAACAGTACTTAGAATAACCCTTATTCTCCCAGAATAAGCAAAGATGTTGAGCGGCTTCTTACTTAGATGTCTCATTGACCCAAAAGGATAGTAATATTTAGTTTTATATACCTTTATTGGTAGGGATCGACTAAGCAGTTTGCAAAATCCATTTAATAGTGATGTCCTTGGGTTAAGTATTAGTTATTTTTCACATTTCTGTTACCAAATACCAACTTAAGGCAGGAAGAGCTTCTATTGGCTCAGGTAATCTAAGTCCACAATGGATGGGAAGGCAAGGCATAACGATAGAACCTCATCTGTGGAGGTAGAAATGTGAGGTTTTTGGGGTTGTCTTTCCCCTTCACATCTCCTAGGATCAGGAAGCAGAGAGAAAAGGAAGTGAGAACTGACTATAAGCATCAAAGTCTGCCCCAAACAACCTACTTCCTACACATAGGCCTCACCAGCCAGAGGTCCCAAGCCTCATAAAACAGTACCACTAGCTAGGAGCCAAGTGTTGAGAGATACATGAGCCTGAAAGAGACATTTTTATCCAAACAGTAATAGATCCCTACAATAATTCATCAAATGTGTGGCCGTCATCTTGAATGGTTAACCATGTCTGAAGATGAGAACTGGATGGGCCCCTTATGCTTTTCTGCTGGATATTGTATCTTAGGCACATGTCTTCTCCTAACCTTCTCCTTCCTGTCCTATTTCATCACCTTAATCTTACTTAGCCACAGTGATTTGAAATGTGAGGCTCTTGTACATGATTTATGTAATTACTGGATTTCTAAAAATAAAGTATTTCTTTGCTTTCTCCCAGTTTTATCCCTGGAATGTTTCTTTCCCTATGATAGTCTAAAGTGTTTGACTTAGAAACTCAGGTATGTCTTTGGTATGGATTTAATGCACTGTACATTCAAAAGCAGTATTTGTTGGTCTTAGATTTGTGACTGAAATGATTTTTAATATGACAGATTCTTGTGAGACCTGTTAGATTAAATTATTTCATCTATTTTGTTCCTTCAACAAACATTTTGTCCTTATCATATGCTGGGGCTATGGTTATATCCCTTTGCAAAATTGGCCCTCTGTCCTCTTGGGACTTACAATCTAGTGAGATAGATGATAAAAAAAAATTATAGTTATTGTAAAGAAAAATGAAGCACCTCAAATTTTGCCTATTTTAGGATATTACCAAATTATAACAGCTACCTCTGGTGTCCCCTTTTACAAAGTTAGCACTAGGAAGATGACCTTAGGGGACAAGCATTGTCTTTGAGAGCTCTCTGCAGGGCTCAACTTTTTTCCCATCATTTAGGCTACTTCTTGTATAGTTGTGACAACCTTGATCACATTGGAGTTTAAGGGCATGGCCAAGCAGGTTGTAGAGAAAGGAAGTTAGGAATGAAACGGTTTTGGAGAAATAGCCTCATATCATGTCAGAGTTATTTTACCTTTTATTCTTTCAAATGTCTTGCCTTTTAGTGTCTTATACTAAGAAAAATGAAAATTGACATATTTAAAAATATCTGTTAACTTTGCTATGTTTATCAAAATTGTATAAGAAGCAATCTACTTGGATGCTTTTAGTTCTGTGGCTTTAGGACTATAGAATAAATTCTTTTTGACATTGGTTTTGGAGAAGAAGGAGCCCCATAAATTGGAAAGAAGTAATTTTTTACCATGGAGTAAATATACTTGAGTTTAGTTTTTAAACTGTAACTGTGGTTTGACCATAAATTAAGACAGCCTCTTTAACAATAAGCAAAACATTTAAAGCAGGGGCCAAGATGGCGGCGACCTACACTGACACATTTTGAATGCGGGGGGAAAAAAGAGCCATAAAAAACACAGAGTTGTTGGGCACTGTGCAAAAACCGGGGAGGGGGGGAACATTCACAGCTCCCAAGGGACTGTTTAAAGTCCCAGGGGTAAGGCTTTCCCCCATCTCTCCCAGACACGGAAGCCACTAAACCCAGGATTCCGGAACTCCCATTTGGAGAGGCGCCTGGTAAGATCGACCCGAACTCACAGCAGGCAGAATCAGAGGCCACTTGGCGATCGATCACTAGCCTACTGGGTTCCCCATACCTCAGGAAGAACTTATAGCCACTTAAGAAATTTTGCAGGATAGTGGAAGTCATAGCAAGGAACAAACAGGGTGTGCAGCGGGTGGTCCTTGGCCGCTCGAGACACGGAGGGCAGAGGTTCTGAGAAAGCAGGAAGCCGCTGGCCGGCGGGAGGGGCTGAATCCCTTCACACGCACGGCAGCGCAGCTGGGGAGGGAGCCCAGCGCCGCAGGACCAAATCCCCGCAAACCCACGGCAGGACAACTGGGGAGGGAGCCCAGCGTGGGCGGGACAAGGGATCCGCGCACCCATGGCAGGACAACTGGGGAGGGAGCCAGGCACGGTGGGGAAACGGATCCGCGCCCCCACGGCTGAGCTGCTGGGGCGAGAGGCCCACTCAGGCAGCCGGAGGATCCGGGGCCACGGCTGGGAAGACAGGGAGGGAATCAGGCACAGTGGTCAGGCCTGTGGTGAGAAGACTAGTGAGAAACCAGAAGTCAGGGGACCATAGCTGTATTCTGGAAAATCCAGACATATTAGGTGTGGAGCCAGACCCTGTCAGCCTCCGTGACGACAAACAAAGCCCACAGAATCTGTGCCTGGGCAAACAGGTCCATACCATCAGAACCATTACAGGCTGATAACTCAGAGTGCAACATAGAGAAGTCTGAATTGGGAACAGTGAAACAATCCCGGTCCATTACTCACAACCTGGGAATAGGCTGCACCAGCTCACAGTGCTTCAGGCGATTAAAACCACAGTGACCCTGAAATCCACCTGTAAGCAACGACAGATAGCCAAGTAACTCGTCCCCTGCACCAAAGCATCCACTGTGGATCCAAGCACAGAAAACGACAAGAACAGACAGCTAAACACATCCAATGGCCAAAGATCCAAGAAAAAATAGAAATCAAGGAAATATGACTCCAACAAAGCAGAATTATCCGAGCTCATCCAATTCGGATGACCTCACACCAACAGAAACACATGAAAACGTTGACAATTCTGCATTATGGAAAGTGATAGAGTCTCTTCAAGAAGAACTTAAATCTATGAAGGAATTCAAAGAAGCCACAATTTTACAAGTCAAAACAACGAACAACACCATTAAAGAGCTCCAAGCCAAGGTGACAGAGCTTGAAGAGGAAAAGGACAAAGCAATGAAAGATTTTTTATACAAAAACAAGCAAGCTGGATATGGAAATGTACAAAACGAACAAAACCATACAAGACATGAAAATAGAAATAGAAACAATAAAGAAAACACAGAGTTAAAAGAGGAAGTGGAGAATCAAGGGATGAGAACAGGAACTACGGAAGTGAGTATCAAAAATAGGATGCAAGAGATGGAAGACAGGATCTCAGGGATGGAAGATTCGATGGAAGAAATCAGTACAACATCCAAAGAAAATGAGAAGGCTAAAAAACCTCTCACCCACAACATCCAAGAAATCAAGGACTCAATGAAAAGACGGAACCTAAGAATCATAAGGCATAGAGGAAATTGAAGACTCCCGACTCCAAGGTCCAGGAAATATCTTCAACAAAGTCATAGAGGAAAACTTCCCAAACCTGAAAAAAGAGATGCCAATAAAAATCCAAGAGGCTTACATAGCACCAAACAGCTTAGATCAGAAAAGAAACTACTCTCGCCACATAATAATTGAAACACCAAATGTACAGAACAAAGAAAGAATATTAAAAGCTGTAAGAGAAAAAGGTCAAGTCACATACAATGGCAGACCCATCAGAATTACACCTGACCTCTCCTCAGAAACGTTAAAAGCTAGAAGGGCCTGGTCAGATATACTACAAGTCCTGAGAGATCATAGGTGCCCAGCCAGAGTACTTTACCCAGCAAAACTCTCTATCAACATAGATGGAGAAAACAAGATATTCCATGACAAAATCAAATTTAAACAATATCTACCCACAAACCCAGCCCTACAGAAAATCCTAGAAGGAAAATCCCAACCCAGAGAAGAAAACTCCACCCAAGAAAACAAAGGGAATAGAAAACCCCTCAGCAACTAAACCAAAAGAGGCACAGGACCACCACCTATACCAAACTAATGGGAAATAACAACCCCAGGTCACTAATATCCATCAACATCAATGGACTCAACTCCCCAACAAAAAGACATAGGTTTACAGAGTGTATCCGCAAGCAAGACCCTTCCTTATGCTGTATACAAGAGACACATCTAACTACAAAAGATAGACACTGCCTCAGAGTAAAGGGCTGGGAAAAGGTTTTCCAAGCAAATGGACCCAGGAAGCAAGCTGGAGTAGCCATCCTAATATCAAACAAAACAGACTTCCAACTGAAGTTA
>CAJQZJ010035412.1:1420970-1434357 GCA_907164525.1 Lophiomys imhausi | reverse complement strand
CCAGACCTTCAAAGAGGAGCTAACACCAATACTTTTCAAACTCGTTCACAAAATAGAATCTGAAAGAACATTGCCAAACTCATTCTAAGAAGCCACAGTCACCCTGATTCCTAAACCACACAAAGACCCAACAAAGAAAGAGAACTTCAGACCAATCTCCCTCATGAACATAGATGCAAAAATACTTAATAAAATACTGGCAAACCGAATTCAAGAACACATCAAAAGTATCATACACCATAATCAAGTAGGCTTCATCCCAGGAATGCAGGGATGGTTCAACATACGAAAGTCTATCAACATCATTCACCATATAAACAAGTTGAAAGAAAAAAACACATGATATTCTTGCTAGATGCAGAAAAAGCATTTGACAAAATCCAACACCCCTTCATGCTAAAAGTTCTGGAGAGAACGGGCATACAAGGACCATACCTAGAAATAATAAAGGCAATATACAGCAGGCCAGTGGCAACATCAAATTAAATGGAGAGAAACTTTATTTCCTCTAAACAAACTCAGGGACAAGGATGTCCACTTTCACCATATCTCTTCAATATAGTACTTGAAGTTCTTACTAGAGCAATAACAACTAAAGGAGATCAAGGGGATAAACATCGGAAACGAAGAAGTCAAATTATCAATATTTGCAGATGATATGAGAGTATACATACGTGACCCCAAAAATTCCACCAGAGAACACTTTCAGCTGATAATCACCTTCAGCAAAGTGGCTGGATACAAAATTAATTCAAAAAAATCAGAAGCCCTACTTTATACAACAAACAAATGGGATAAGAAAGAAATAAGGGAAAGAGCCCACTTCACAATAGCCACAAACAACATATAATACCTAGGGGTAACTCTACCCAAGCAAGTCAAGGAGCTGTACAACAAGAACTTCAAGCCCTTGAAGAAAGAAATGGAAGAGGCCTTTAGAAGATGGAAAGATCTCCCATGCTCATGGATAGGTAGGATCAACATAATAAAAATGGCCATCCTACCAAAAGCAATATATAGATTCAATGCAATCCCTATCAAAATACCAACACAATTTTTTGTAGACTTGGAAAGAGCTATTCTCAATTTCATATGGAACAACAAAAGCCCAGAATAGCTAAATCAATCATGTACAATAAAAAAAAATCTGGAGGTATCACCATCCCAGATTTCAATCTGTACTACAGAGCAATAGTTGTAAAAACAGCATGGTATTGGTATAGAAACAGACCAGGAGATCAATGGAATCGAATTGAAGATCCAGAAATAGACCCACACACTTATGGCCACCTAATTTTTGACAAAGAAGCCAAAACAGCACAATGGAAGGACAGCATCTTCAACAAATGGTGCTGGTCCAACTGGAAGTCCACTTGTAAAAGAATGAAATTAGACCCATACTTATCACCTTGTACAAAACTTAAGTCCAAGTGGATCAAAGACCTTAACATAAGACCTGTCACACTAAATCTACTAGAAGAAAAAGTGGGAGAAACCCTCGAACTAATTGGCACAGGTGACAACTTCCTGAACAGAACACCAACAGCTCAGGACCTGAGATCAACAATCAATAAATGGGACCTCATGAAACTGAAAAGCTTCTGTAAGGCAAAAGACACTGTCATTCGAACAAAACGGCAGCCTACAGACTGGAAGAAAATCTTCACCAACCCCACATCTGACAGAGGGCTAATATCTAAAATCTACAAAGAACTCAAGAAATTAAATGCCAAGAAACCAAATAATCCAATCAAAAAATGGGGGACAGAGCTAAATAGAGAATTCACAAAAGAGGAATCCCTAATGGCTGAGAGACACTTGAAGAAATGCTCAACATCCTTAATCATCAGAGAAATGCAACTCAAGACGACTCTGAGATTTCATCTCACACCTGTCAGAATGGCTAAGATCAAAAGCTCAAATGACAGCACATGCTGGCGATGGTGTGGAGAAAGGGGTACCCTACTCCATTGCTGGTGGGAATGCAGGCTTGTGCAACCACTATGGAGGTAAGTCTGGCAATATCTTAGAAAACTTGGAATAGCTTTGCCTCAGGACCCAGCCATACCACTTCTGGGTATACACTCAAATGCCTCTTCATAGAATCATAAGGAAGTTTCCTCATCTATGTTTATAGCAGCCTTATTTGTAATAGCTAGAAACTGGAAACAACCCAGATGTCCCTCAACTGAAGAATGGGTTAAAAAACTGTGGTACATCTACACAATGGAATACTATTCAGCTATCAGGAACAATGAAATTATGCAATTTGCAACCAAATGGATGGAACAAGAAAAGCTCATCCTGAGTGAGCTAACCCAGACTCAGAAAGAGGCACATGGCATCTATTCACTTATAGTAGGATTTTAGCTATATAGTAGAAGGTATCGATACTACAACTAACACACCAAAGGGAACCTGGAAATAGACTTTTTATTTTTAATTTTTATTTATTTTTTATATATTTTTTCTATTTTTTGTCTTTTTTATCTATTTGTCTGCTTATTGGTTTGCTTGTTTAGTAGTTCTCTCTCCCGGGCAATGAGACACTTTTCACTGATGGTACTGCTTCGTAGACCCCCAATGAATGAGGAGGCTCTTGGCCCTCATACGACCTCTCAACTGAGATGAGGGACTGTTATAGAAGGACACACAACCCCAGAGAAATGGGATGGAAGTGTTAGGAGGTAAAGAAAAAAAATGAAATGTGATGTTTCGGCCTTTTACTACTAATTGTCATAAACTGTTTAGGATAATTAAGAAATGCAAACTAATGGTTATGCAAGCCGGTCATTCTGTTAGGTACTATGACAGCCTATTATAGTTACTTGCTAAGCTAATCAGAAATCAACCTGCTAAGAGACAAGCAACATCTGCTTACCCTAATATAAGAGATAGATAGGGCCTCTTCAAAAACCTCAAGAGATCTGTAGAATATAGCATTCAAAGATGTTTTCTTAACTTTAGATTTTTTTATATCAAGACATATCACCTCCTGACAGCACCCCCTATTCTCCTCCAAGTAGAAGATGAGCATCGAAGAATCTCCAGTGGGAGATGATTGAATTAGTCGCAAGCCTATCTCTTGGTAGGAAAAGCCCCTTGCTCCAACTGTAGACAGAATGTTGTCCAAAAAGGACAAAACCTGGAAGCAGATAAGTCGACAGCCTAGCTCTGCCAAGACAGAGTAGGTAAGTCCTTCATAACCCCTGCTCTACAATCAATGTTTGTCAGAGAAACAGGGCCAAATGACTGAAGATCGATGCTGTAATGTATGGAGAGAAAATGGGAACTGTCCAGGCAGCAACTGGTATGTCATTTCTTAGTTTGGGAAGCTGCAGGCCCTGTACTTCCTATAAAATCAGATATATTTATCCCTCTCAGGTCTCTGAGGTGGTTGAAGAACAGATAGCTAGAGTCTCATAATTAAATTTTGAGTTGTTTAGGAGTCAAGAGAGTGTTATAGATCTAAGAAGATGCTTTTAAAATTGTGTTGCAAGTTAGTATGAATGTTGAATTAGATATAGAACTTTAAACTCATGGAGATGGTTAGATAGTAGAATGTTAAAGTCAGGTACCAAATACATATGGACTGGTCATTGGGAATTTACATTAAACCATATAACCCTCAGAACTGTGGCCTAATCACCTCTGTTGTTTTGTATTGTATTTATTATTATAAGAGAAAGAGCCATTTTTTGGACTGAAAGGGGAAACTGTAGGGGGAAATAAGATATACCTTAAACTTAAAAGAAAAAAAGGGAAGAGGATGGGGCGTTGAGGGTGGGAGGGTGGGACTGGAGGGGGAATAGGGAGGGGACTGCGATTGAGATGTAACTTGAAGAAATAAAAAATAAAGGAAAAAAAAGAACAGTAAAAAAAAAAAGATGCAGTTTCCATCCAAAATCAATGACAAAATTAAGAGCTGATAAAATTGGGGATTTTTATGGCATAAAACATATGCACTATTGCAGAACTATACTTATTTAACATTAGCATACAATGTGTATAATACACTATATGTTTGCTCAAAATAGTTTGATATGCTTTCTTTGACCTAAAAAATATAAAAATTTTTCACATACATCAAGTTCTTAAGACGCCTTGTAAAAAAAAGTATTTTTCTGATGTTGTAATATTCAGTAGAATCATAACTTAACAACTTGCATACTCACAAGGAGTGCTGCCACTTTGGTTTTTCTCCCCAGAACTATAATCCTTCATGCTTTTGAAACTGCAGTACCCCATCATTAGATGGTTTGTTGAGGGAAGGTCTAATATTGTTTCTGATACATTGAATTCAATGCTGAGATCTGGTTACCGCCCCTTCTGAGGCATTCTCTTGATTGGTTAATAAAAGTTGCTTATGGCCAATTAGCTGGGGAGAAAGAATACAGGAAGGCGGGACTTCCTCAGATCAGCAGGAATTCCGCACACACAGAGACTCTCTCCCCTTTCCGCCAGGAGACACAGGAGGAGACAGATGTCTGGAGAAGTCTGGAAGGTACTCACAGGCACATGTTGGTTTGGGGTTAACTTAGAGTAGCTAATTGAGAGTCTGCCCAGCTAAGGGCTAAGCGTTAAAATATTAAAAGGTCTTGGTGTGTTTAGTTATTGGGGAAAAGACTGCAGCGGCTTATAGGCCTTCAGTCCAAGCAGTCTCAGGCTGTTGGATTCCCAGACTCCCCTTGAGCCCAGGCGAATCTCCCGCCAAGCCACCGGTAATTTTACCGGCCTAATATAACAACTTATATTAATTAACAGAGTTTAGGTTATAGGTGGTGTAGGCCACCTTTTGTCCCAGGGCTCTTTCTCCAGGATAAGTCAGGCAACCAGTGAAGGCACTCAGGCCAGGCCGCCTGCTCCTCTGCCAAGCCGCCAGCTACTCCATCGGCCATTCTGCCGGCCTAATATTACAGTTTATACTTACTAATAACTACATTAATTAATTAATTTGCAGTTTTCAGGTGGCACTCAACGTGGTGAGGCATTATGGGTAATTTTATTTTCAAAACTATAGAGAAAACTTCAGATTTTGAAACTATGATGCCAGTTGTTGACAATATGGCAATGTTTACTGCTGACCTCTACACTGTTTTACAATCAGACCAAATGTTTTATGCTGTTTACTTTTTTTATTTTATTGGTTTGTCATAAGGAAGACATCTGTTACACAATTAAAAATTATGGAAATGCAGATTGAGCAGCTTAAGAAAATTCTGGCAGGGCAGGTGACTGGAACTGAGAAAATGGCAAGTTCTTTTCTAGCTAGGTCTCCACAGTCGCATGTACCAGTAGAAAAGCCGCCGCATGTGCCAGTAGGAAACCAGGTAGGTAATGGTGCTGTGGAACCAAGTGCGCCCCCAGAGGAGCTGCGTGGTACTGCACAATCACCATCAGCTTTTCCAGTAATGTTTCAAATTAGGCCTGATAATAATAATGGTCAATTCCATCAGGAATTAACATGGCATCCAATAGACATTTTGGATTTAAAAATATTTAAGGAGTCTGTTGTCTCTTATGGAATGCACTCATCATTCATTAAACAGATGCTAAATAATTGGGCTATACAAAATAGAATCATTCCCCAAGATTGGAAGGGACTAATATCAGCTGTGCTAGAAGGTAGCCAGCAATTACAATGGTTGTCATGGTGGAGACATGAAGCCACAAAATTAGAGCAACAAAATATGGCAAGGGAAATAAATGTCACAACCCACCAAATGCTTGGTGAGGGACCTTATGCTGACATACGGTGACAGACTCAATTTGAAGATGTTGTGATAGAACAATGTCATGTTGCAGCTCTGAGAGCCTGGGATATGGTGGCTGAGGCTAGGAAAAGGTTTACTCCATTTACCAAGATAATACAAGGTCCTCAGGAAACCTTCTCAGACGTTTTAGGGAGATTGACTTCAGCTGTGGAGAGAGATGTAGATAACCCTGATGCCAGACAGGACTTGATAAATGCCTTGGCATATGAAAATGCAAATGCTGAATGTCAAAGGGCAATTAGGCCATTGAAAGCTCAAGGAGCCCCAGTAGATGAATGGTAAGAGAAACAGCTGATATTGGTTTTCAAGAGCATCAGACTAATGTCATAGCACAAGCAGTTGCTAGGGGTCTTAATGAGTGCTTTAAAAATGGTGAACTTGGTCATTTCCAAAGATATCATAAGGCTGAATCCTCCAGAACTCGAAATGATAGGTGCCTGGACTCTGCAGAACATAGTCGTAGAAGAGAACGAACGGCTTCTAATGGCAATAGAAGGTTAAGGTCTCCAGGATTTTGTCCTCATTGTGGAAAAGGTAAACGCTGGTCTCAGGATTGTAGAGCTGAAACGGATGTCAGAGGTAACCCCTTGCCGGGAAACGAGGGGAGGGGCCTACCGGTTCAGGCCCCCCAAAACAATATGAACCGTCATCCATCATCCAACCAGGGGGAAACATTCCAGCCAGGAGCAGCAGGAAGGAGGCACACACCATAGGTTAGGAAAAAGAACCTCAGTCCACATGGCCAGGAACATCGGCATATCGTGGAGAGTGGCAGTCCAAGAGGACGTATGTATATCTGGGGTCATATTTGGGTAATAGAATTAAGAGCTAGCTTAGATGGGCCAGAATTGCACAACTCAGGCCAAGGTTTGTTAAAATCCACGTGGTGTCTCAGTGTGTGCTCATTTATAATGTCTGGATGAGAATTAACAACCGCCAAACCAATTAACAATAATATAAATACTAGTAAATAGCCATTTAATTTAATTAGCCATATTTTTTACAATGGTTGATTTCCTAGCATATCCTTATGCTCACTTGCAAGAGTGGTATGAGTGGGTATTTTAACTCAAATAATTCAAGTTTTCAAATTTCAAGGCACTTTCTTGAAGTATTGAGGAGCAGAGTCAAAATTCACTATTCATGGCTTACTTTAAAAATGTCAACAGAAATTCTTTCAGCACTTTTATTTGAAAGTAATATTCTACAAGGAGAGGAGACCAAAGAATAAGACATGAGGTCTCTGGAAATTAAAGGCGCTCACAATCCAATGTAATGGGAAGACACAGACATGACAGAAAACATACAACATCTGAAGTACAAGTGAGGAAGATGCATGTGCTGAGTTTGAAATGTACAGCCTCAAAGTCTCAAACTGGAACGCTAACATCAGGCTGAAGAATGTCAAAGTGTACCCCACTA
This sequence comes from Lophiomys imhausi, assembly GCA_907164525.1. Lineage (NCBI taxonomy): Eukaryota > Metazoa > Chordata > Mammalia > Rodentia > Muridae > Lophiomys > Lophiomys imhausi. The sequence continues at coordinate 1,427,161 of CAJQZJ010035412.1, read as the reverse complement.
TGAGACATAGATTCCTACATAGGTCCAGAGACATGCATGTACAATTAATAAGCGCAATTGCTCTCATTGCATTCTGTTTTCCAATACATATGCCTATAGGGCTACACACACTAAGAGGACTTTCTTTTCTAATTGACACAGGTAACATATGTTAGCAGTGGTCGTGAATACAGATCGGTCCTGTTTCCTGACCTTCCTTGTGCCAGCAACACTGCAATCTGAATGCTCATCACTAAAGAGCTGATTAAATTAACTATGTTAACGCATACAATGGATTTATTCGAAGGCATTAAATAAAAGACAGGGTAGAATAGTTAGATACTGAAAACTAAAATCTTGGTATTGATGATACATTCTATTTATGCATCATTATGACCAGTGATGGAAGCTGCGATAGGTACACAGGTCTATCTACCATTTTTACATTTTCTTGTGAGTCTATAATTATTTCAAAATAAAAAGTAAAAGTAAATAGAACAGAACTGGGCATTTGTAAGTACACTGATGACAGAAATATGTCCAAGATTTGGAGCAACAACACAACTCTCACTCATTACTGGGTGGGGCAGAGGTTGGGGGAGAATGGTCTAGCCAACTTTGGAATAACTTGGCTGTTGCTCATATTGTGTGATTTGATAATTATTCTCCTTAGTATTTCAAAAAGTGACTTGAAATTTTATGTCTACATAAAAACACATACACTGATGTTTAAAAGTGACTTTATGCCTAATTGTCAAAACCTGGAAACAACTAAGATGTCTTTCCATAGACAAATGAGTAAATACAGTGTGTTGTATCCAGATAATGAAGTGATATATAGCACTTAATAAGAAATGAGCTATTAAGCCACAGAAAGACATGGATGCAACTTAAATACAAATTACTAAATGAAAGAAGCCAATCATATACTGTATGATTTTAACTACATGTCATTCTGGAAAAGGATAAAGTATGGAAACATCAAAAAAAAAAAAAAAAAAAAAAGACCAATGGGGACTTGAGAGATGGCTCAGCAGTTAAGATCACTCACTGGCTGTTCTTCCAAAGAAACCAGGTTCAAATCCCAGCACCCACATGGCAGTTTGAAACTGTCTGTTTTGGTCGGACTTGCTGACACATGCCTTTAATCCCAGCATTTGGGAGGCAGAGAAGGTGGATCTCTGTGAGTTCAAGGCCAGTCTGATCTACAGAGTGAGTTCCAGGATAGCCAGGGCTGTTACACAGAGAAACCCTGTCTTGAAAAACAATCAAACAAAAAACCTAATGATTTTGAGGGATGGAGGGATAGATAAAACACAGATTTTTAAGACAGTGAAACTATTGTACATGATCAGAGACGTTTATATATGTTCAAGTCTCTAAAATGTATACCACAAAAAGTGAGCCCGACAGGAACTGAATTTGAGATGATGATTTACCAATGAAGGACCATCAATTTTTAAAAATGTTCTCTTGATAGCGGACTTTATATTCTGATACAGAGAATGGAGTAACCGGTGTGTCTCTATACTTCTCTCTCTTTTTTGACTGTGAAATAAAACTGCTCCCAAAATAAAATTTTACAAAAGTAACCCCCCACACAAATCAATTCTTAACTGCTGAGGAAAATATGTAGAAAAGTACATATATAATATGGTACTTTTCATGTTTAAAAAAAGGTATATGTATTATATCAGTCTACACATAGAAACTCTCTGCAAAGACATGAACAATTGGCAGCAATGATGCTGAAGAGTCAAACTAGGTAGCTGAGAGATGGGGTAGAGTTACACAGCATTTTCTTCATACAATATTGGAAATACTATGTTTATATCATGAGCATATACTATTTGCTCAAAAGAGAAGTTCTTTTCACGGGCACATTTTGTTTCCTGTTACAAACTTTGAAGGTATCCTCTCCATCTGGTATATTACTTTTCACCCAGCTGAGAAGGCCTAGAGATCGTGGGATAGGATTTTTTTTAATAATTTATTTATTATTTCTTCAAGTTACATCTCAATCACAATCCCCTCCCTACTCCCCCCTCCAGTTCCACCCTCCCACGTTCTTCACCCTCAACCCCCCATCCTCTTCCCTTTTTTTTTAGTTTAAGGTATATCTTTTCCACTCAACAGCTCCCCCTTTCAGTCCAACAAATGGTTCTTTCTCTTAGATCCAGAACACCCTCTTGATTCCTAAACAACTCAAAATTCAACTATGAGACTCTAGCTATCTATTCTTCAACCACCTCGGAGACCTGAGAGGGATAAATATATGGATAGGACTTAAACGCAGGTTTTTCCACTGATTTAACACTCTGAGCTGCACTATGAGCTACTCAGATGTAACATATCACTGTATGAACTGTTCCTGTCACAATGACTAACACAGTAAGAGACCTTCACCAACCTATTAGCCTTACCCTTCCATTCGACTTCCTCTTAGAACTCCAGGCCCAGAAAAATTCCTTACTAATGGTGTGGTCCATGGGATGTCACTGTTAAAAACCTTTTAAGCTCTCACAAGCATAGGTCAACTGTCTAACCTTAACCATCAATACAGAAAAAGATATAAGCTTATATAGTGAAGACAGAATTTCTTGTGGAAATGAGTTACTTATACTTTTCTTGGTTATGTTAATATTTTTCTATGTCTGTAGAGCATGATCATGCGTCACTTTACCTACACTCCCTAAGCTTTATTTGCACCTCTATAAGGCACTTAGTAGTTTTCTGAGCTTATGACTTAGTTCTTCTAGAAAATAACCTTCTTAAGGGCAGGGAATCCCTCAAATCGGTCAAATTATTCTTCATAGCAACTCTTATGTAGATCACTCGTCTTGGAGGATAGTTCGTTTGATTAACATTTCAAAATTTAAAAATTAAGTAACTACAAAAATAGAATTCAAAACCAAAGTCATTTGCTTAAAATAGAAGAATAGTGGTGTTATTGTGAAAGCAATGAAAAGGATTTTATAAGTGTATTATACAAAGAAATTATGTGCTCATAACTAACAAGGCTTTATCCCTAGAGGATGCTGTTTTGACTTTGTGGGTGGAAGAACAACATTTTGTGCATTAAGGAAAACTGTTTCTTTACTTCTACCATTCACCATGCAGAGCTTGCTTCTCAGCTGAAACATTACTACAAAATTGCTAAACTACTGTCTTTAAACTTGGTAAACAAATGCTAAATAAGGAGACTAGGATCCCTGGAGGCAGATGGAAGATGGTAGTCCCTTCTGACAGCACAAGTTCAATTGCTTCCTACCAGCAGAGTGTCTTGCTTTGTCTGCTCGCATCCTGGATCCTGAAGGCCCCAGAAACATGGAGTCCTTGTGTGGTACTACTAGCAACCAATTCAAGATAACATTCAAAATTATTCAGTTTTTACTCATTTTGTGGTTTCATCTCCCCGCTAAGTAAATATAACTACAAACAAACCGAGATCGTACTTTCTTCCCATAGGAACAAATCAACAATAGTGTTATATAAATTATAAAATTACTTATGATACAGAACTTTGTTAGCATATTCTTCAATTAATCAAATTATGTAAGTTTAAGTTCCAAGAAAGCAAAGATTAAATTCTCTTCAATCGAGCTTTATCAACTTCAAATTACAAGAACTCATAGTTCACTTTAATGTTCTGAGAATTGATTGTTGTGAATTTTTAAGTATTTTATTAAAGTTTATTCAGAAAGAAACTAAAATATTCTACTTAGGCAAAATATTTGTACCTAGTTATAACAGATGAAAGAAATTGTCAAATAAAGCTTCATTTTGGAAATACCATTTATTTTTACTCTCAGAATCTAGATTCTGAGTATATGCCAAAACACTGAGATTCTAATGCTAAATACCAATTCATAAGTCATTTGCTTAAGGGCTACCCCTAAACCCATCTACTTTACATTAATACAAACAACATCAGTAATATACAAAAACTGTTCCTCTGTATTTGTTCATTACCACTTCCTTTATTTGTGCTATCCCGACATCCATGTTTTTTTTTTTTTCTAAGATAGAATATCTTTGTAGCTCAAGATGGATCAGAATTCACTACATAACCCAGACTGTTCTGGAAAATATGATCCTCTTGCCTGAGCCTCTCAAATAGTGGGATCACAGGTGTGTATATACCACCATGCCTGACTTCAAGTAGCATGCTTTAAGTGATAACCTATGAACAGTTTTATAATCAGTGTTTTATGCAGTCATTGTCTTTTAAATCTGAGAAACTGTCCTTTCTTTGCATGCATTTAAGTGTGTATCTACAGATAGTTAACTTATGTAGGGTTACATTCCAATAAACTCATCATAAATTTAAAAATACCACAAGTCAAAAATGTATTTAATAAAAGTAGCCTGCCCAAACATCACAGATTAGCAACAGAGAACATTGTATTGTCTCTGTTGTTTACCTTCCAGATCACATGGCTCAGTGGGAGCTGGGACTGAGATAGCATAGCACCTCATATCCTTAGCCTGGTAAAAGTTACAAATCCAGAATTCAAATGATGTTTCTAGAGAGTATGTATCATTTTGATATCAGTACAATGTCAAATAAAAACAAAAACCAAAAACTTAAGTTGAATTACTGTAAACTGAGAAATATAGTTTCCTTTCATTTCAGTCTTATTCTTCCCAACTTCAATAATTTCTTTGAGGAGAGCAACAAATTCTCCATTTTTAGCTAGTTGAAAATGTCCTTATTCTCTTATCTTTGTGTAGGATATTCTTATTAGATATAGAATTTCAAGTTTAAAATCCATTTCCTTCAAGGTTTTGACTTTTTTAATCCAGTGCTCTTCTGGGTCAAAATTTTCTGATGCCAAATCATCTGTTAATCTCATTGATGATGAGTTTCTTTTCTCTTTCAGGTTTATTTTACTTTTCTCTTTCCAGAATTTGAATATTTTGGGGGTTTATCTAATATAAGTTCACTGAGCTTCTTGACGTTGAAGATTAACATTTTAATCAAATTTGGGGAGTTATTCCTTCAAATATTCTTTCTGTCCTTATCCCCAAATCAGGGAGATTATGTATATCTTGGTACCCATTATGTCATAACACAGGTCTTAAAACTGACCATTTTCTTCATCTAACTTTATTCCTTAAATATCATAATCTAAATTGGTATACTTTCAAATTTCTTGATTTTGTGTGGCATGGTGCTTCTTGCCTTAAATTCCAACACTCTAGAGGCAAAGACAGATGGATCTCTGTGGATTCAAGGCCATTGTGGTCTACATAGTGAATTCTAGGTCAGCCAGGGTTATATAACAAGACTCAGTCTCAAAAAACAAAACTAAATTTGTTGATTCTTCTTCCTTCTATATGTTTTTAATGAATTTTTCATTTAATTTACTGCGATTTTAAGTTCAGACATTTTTTCTTCATATTTTATCTTTTTCTACTATATTTGTCAAGACATCATTCTTAAAATTCTTTGGAGATGGCTTCTTTAAACGAGTTTATTCATAATACCTAAATTAAAGTAGTCTAATGAGCACAATATCTGGGCTTCCTCAGAGACAATTTCTACTGGCTGTTCATTTACTTGTGTATATATGCCCTGCTTAGGAAAATTAGACATTTAAATAATATGATGTAGAACTTTGAAAATCAAATTTCCCCCCTCTTTTGTTTGTCATTGTTGTTTGTTTAGAGACATTTCTGGACTAATTCTGTAAATCCTGTATTCTCTGTCATATCTGGCCACTAAAGTCTCTCTTCTATTACCTTAGTCAATTAGTCAATGATGTGGATATGTTTATAACCAAAAGATCATTCACTTTTCATCCAGGTGTCCTGTACAGGAATGTAACTTCAATAGTATGGTAGGTAAAATCTTATTTTAGCTTTTGCTTCCTGCTTACACAGTCATGTAAACACAGCCTTTTCATAGAATTATCATATAGGTCAAATAATGAAAATTATTTGAAGACAGGAACACTACAGAAATTTCCCCTTGAGGTAACTACATATTTCCAGTTACCATGTTTGTGAGGTTGCTAGCTTTCAAGGCTGTCATGGGCAGAGGACAGAAGACACAATTAAGGGAGATTAAAACACAACAGGGCTTACTGTTCTAATAAAATATTAGATATTATATAGAGTAAATTTTTTTCATGCTCCTGGAAGCATTTATTTTAATTACACTGTGTGTGTGTGTGTGTGTGTGTGTGTGTGTGTGTGTGTGTGTGTGT
>CAJQZJ010035412.1:1373454-1404179 GCA_907164525.1 Lophiomys imhausi | reverse complement strand
AAGAAAATTGTAAAAGTGCCCACACATTTACTGGATTGTTTATCTATTCCTCAAATCATTGAGTTTAACACAGGTTGCTTAAATGCGAAATCTACACAAAAGCGAATGGACGCTTGGTACAAATTGGCAGTGCCTCTTTAGGGACAATGTTCTTTGAATGTGCTATACCCAGACACTGGAATGAAGAAGGGGGGGGGGGGGAGGTCTCACTCTCAAATGTGAGGAAGCGGGTGGTGCGCTAGCTTCACTAGAAACACATTTTAATGGGTATGTTCAGATAAAAATAGGTAGTAAGGTGAAAGGTGTTTTAAGAAACCTCTCCCCTCCCCAAGGAACAGGGAAACCCGAAGGAAAAGATGGGCAACCTCCCTGGAGCCCGAGAGCTAAGTTCCACCACTAGCAGAACAGAAGTTAGATCACTGCTATTTTTCACCCTGCAATGGGATAGTAGTTCTCCATGTGCAAGGTACGCGGGGCGGGAATACTGGCGGGGCTTTCACGTGGGGTAATGGCAAGCAAAGTGAGGAGAGGTCGGTACCAACTGTGATCCAGATCTCCAAAAACGTTGGTGGGGTGGAGGGTGAGGGGTAGAAAGGATCAAAGGAAAGGGTCAAAAACTCCTGGAAGTTAGCGCGAAGAGGAAGCGGACCAGTCTGGAAGCCAGGGGGCCATGTCTGGCAAGCAGCCCCCGGCTCCAAGTGGGGTTTGCTCGCCTCGTGGAGCACAGGAGCGCCAAGTGCCCCTCGGGTCGGGCGGCTCTGGGGACCCGGGCGGTGAGAGGGGCTGAGGGGCACCCGCGAGCAGGAGGCGGAGGACTTGCACTTTGCCTCAACTCTGAGCCCCATCCCGAGCCCAGGGAAAGAGGGCGACTGGGAGCGCGGTACTCACTAGGGCTCGTTGGTGAAGCGGGGGGTCCGGGGCTGCTGGTATCCATACAGGTGACAGTAGAGCACATCGAAGCAAAAGCAGCACATCTCTGCTGACACCACCATCTTCCGGGAGCCCAGGGATGAGGACGAGGAGGACGGCGAGGAGGCGGTGGCGGCGGCCGGAGTAGAAAGTAGGGTTCCCACTCCGCAGCTCAGAGGTGGGGACAACGAGATGCCCCCGCCGCCACCGCCGCCGCAGCCCTGGGGGGGAGAGAGGGTACAGCTGCCTCCGCCGCCGCTCAGCCCGCCCAGCCCGTTGAGCCGCGTCCCGGCGCCTCCTAGTCCCAGCTCCCCGGCTCGGCACTGGCTCTCCCCGCTGCAGTGGGAGGAGGAGGAGGCGCCACCACCGCCGCCCGAGCCAGAGGGGGGAGAACTGGACAGTTTCTGCTTCTTCACCCCACAGCAACCCGCCGCCATCTTGGAACAGTCTCCCCCACGCAGCGCTTCCGACCCATAAGTGAGGCGAGCTGGCGGCGGGGGCGAGCACGCTGCGGCCCCGGCCGCCGGGGACGCGCCAGGGCCTCGCGGGTCGCGCGCCCGCGCGCCTCCGCCGTCCGTCGGGCTGCGGGACCCCGCCACTGCTCCGGCGTGCGCGCGCGCGCCCCTGCCTGCGGCGCGCGCCACAAGCTCTCGTGGCTTGGCGCCTACGGTGGGTCCCGCCCGACTCGCGCCTCCTGGGAGCTGGGCTCCTGGCGGAGGGTGGAAGACGGAAAAGCGAAGGGGAAGGCAAAAGAGAACAAGACAGGGAGGAGTAGGAGGAAAGAGAGGAGGTGGGCAAGCTCCAAGAGGAAGCAGGTAAACAGAAACTAGTGGTGGGGGGGGGGGGGGGGGGGGGGGAGAAAGAAGAAAGTCTGAAATAAGCATCCAAGTTCCAAAGCACACCTTGGTGATACCCCGCTGCATATAGTGCTAGTGACACTGGAGCCCGGTTAGGTGGAACTTGAGCCACGCGGCCTCAAATACACTGGTTCACAACTGTTGGGGTGTGAGCAAGCAGGTGCTCCTTGGAGCTCCACACCTGAGACAGCGTCAGTAGAGAATGCACTAAGCAGTCCGGGAAATGGCCACACTACAGTGCCTTTAATGCTAACCTAACCAGAAACCACGGTTGTTCTGAGATTTTGCTAGCCCAATTCAATCTGTCTATCTGGTGTATCTTGTACTTGTGCCCTCCATCTTCGCCTAGTAGTCCAGGGAAAACATTTAAAAGCAAAAATAAATATATAAATAAGTGCCTCACAAACACCTCACAGATTCAAAGATGTTCGTTGTGTTTTCAGACTTTCAGCCATGGGCTTTTCGGCTTTAAGACTTAAAAACAGAGAAATTCGAAATATATCTGTAATGTCCAGACCTTCGAGATAAATATATTGGGCAGGTAGTGTACTTGGTTACAAGTTAGAAGAATTTGTTCAAATGTATAATGAAATAGTTATTAATTCTCATTTTTTTTTAAGAAAAATGTCTCCAAACTGCTTGAAGGAATGAGGAGGTGCATGATTAAGTTAGTCCCATTCTGGGCACTGAAGAAGGGGCTGTAAAATGACAATAATCAGATGTAAAAATTCATTTAAAAATGAACCTGATAGAAAATAAGCCATCGTCATTGGGTCTACCTCATATCAAAATATCCCCCACAAAGTCAGGAGTCTGTCGGTTTGTTTTTAAACAGTAGAAGATTGGTTTTGGCACCTTTGATCCAAATGTGTGGGACCTTACAAACCGCTGAGAGCATTTCGTTCCACTGGGGGAGGGGAGGCAGAGAGGCTCATTCATATACTAAATATTGAGCTCTATGCACACCCTGGTGCACTTGTGTTAAATCCGAGACATGTGCAGAAATTGTATGCTTCCTGCTCTTACATTTATAAATTAAGTCAGATCTGTGTATCTGATCAGAAAAATTGCCGCTATTTATGAAGCACTGTTAAGATGTCAGTGTCACACCTGTCTTACACGCTCATTCCAGAAAGTAATGTGTCCTCTCATTTGATCTTCACAGGGAGCATTCGAAATTGCGCACTTAAAATTCTTGAATAGCTTGTCCAACATTACACACCCAGAAAGGGACAGTGTCAGGATTTAAATGCAAACATGTCCCATTCTTAAACCCACGTCATTGGGCTGGAGGTGTAGATGGTCAGCAGCAGAGGGCTTGCCTAACATGTGCGAGGACCGGTTTGATTACCCTGCATCAGGAAATAAACAAATAACAGACTATGATGTTATGCTACACTACTGCTTAGCGACAGTATATAATAAAAAAATAGTAAGAAAAGAAAAATGACATTAAATTCTAGTAGAGTAGTACCAAGGTTAAACAGAAAGAACTTGGTTTTTATGGGTTGAAACATTGAAAAACAATGAAATGTGCTACCAAGAAAGAAATGCATTCCCAAAACTACTATATGAAATGGACAGATCAACTAGGATGGTTAAACACACACACACACACACACACACACAAACACACACACGCAAACTATTTAAGTTGGGTAGAGTGGCACATGCCTGTAATCCAAGTACTTGGAAGACTAAAGCAAGAAAATCACTGTATTTAACACTGTACTTTAATACAGTGATACACTGTATATTTTGTTTTGCTTTGTCCTTTATTCTACATATGAGCCTACTTTTAAAAACTGAATCAACATTATACCTTGGATACATGTACTGAACTATATACTACTGCATCCCTTAAATAAGTAGAACTATTATACTTCAATTAGACATAAATAATTTTTAAAAGAAAGAAAAAGAAAATCGTACTGGTATTACATAATGACTATGTTATCTAGCTCAGTTATGGTGACCATTCCATAATATATACATACATATATTAGTAGACATCAGATTTTGATCCTGAAATAAATACACCTTACTTGTCAATTATACCTCAATAAAACGGGGGGGGGGCGAGTTAACTAGATCAAATACAATATTATACAATAGGTGTCAATTTATTCTTGATGCCTCCCAAAATGAGAGCACTTGTGGAGCAGAAACCCAGAACCATTTACGACACCACACCACAAAGTAGGATGCCATGGGTGCTGCTTCTGCTGAGGGAATTTAAGAAAGCAGAATGTAATCTCCTGATTTAGAATTTGGCCAGTAGACAAGAGTCTAACGCCCCCTACTCTTGTGAAAATAGCAAGAAATCTTTAATAAGCACCAGTAGTCATGTCCTCAGTTCTGCATTTTATCTAAAAGATAAAACACTATCATGGCTGTCTTGCCAGGCTAAGGGACTGACTGATTCAACGGGAAACCCAATGACAAGACACTCCAGCTGAATTACAAAAATAGCTTTTCCCCCAAGGATTTTTTTAAATTCCAACTGCAAGCTTCACTATCATAAGGAAAATAGACAGCCACCAATGTGATCATTGCAGAAAAGACATCATTAGCTGACCACTGGGGCTTACTCATCTGCAGTCCTTTGTTGTATTGGTTGGCTGAAAGGAGGAAAAACAAATAGTAAAGTTTTCCTGTGTGTTAACTTCTAGCTTAGCTCCTATCCCATACTAACCAAGCAAAGTCACTGGACAGAAACCAGTGCATATAGACACATACAAGAATATCATTCAAACACATGAAATCTACAAAATAAATTCTATATGTCTATGTAAATTGCATTCATGATCAGGATTCTCTTGACTCAAAGTACAAATGTCGAAGTAAGACAGTGTGGTGTTTCTACCCTCTGCTGATCCTGGAATGCAGTGATAATACCTTCCAGAGGCATCTTTAAGGCACCCTTTCCTCTTTTTTAACTGACCATCAAGCAGGGAGCTAAATATTCCACATTTCTCTTAAGCAATAAAAAGAAAGTAAATAAGCCACTGGCACTCTATCACTATTCAAATTGGACATTCAAATCGAAACCATCTCTGCTTCTGTATCTGCCTCTAAATTGCTATTAACTAACTTGTCAAACATGTTGTTTTTACAGCACTGGAAAAACTACTCAAACAGAGAATATGTACATTGTTTACTACATGGTAAACTAGAAATTGAATGGCTACTGATTATTTCATCAGTGCCTCAATTTATTCTCATATTTATAAGCTCTTTTTTTTTCAGAAAACAAGAATAATTATAATTTGATGTGATAGTGAACTTCATAATGTTGCAAAATTGTTTTCTTAGGTTTTGGCAATTTGTGGTAAGATGAGAAGTATTCATATTGTTGAATTAAAAACAAAACACCATTTATGCCCAAACAAGTGTTATTTTTATCCTCTGCTGTCCAACTTTCTCAACTGTCATCCTTGAACAACTGCAGAGTGGAATATTCTTAGCTGCTGCTTTGATCCAACCTTGTACACATGTAACCCATGGTTGTGGTGGTAAAAATGGAGAGTGATCTCCTTTTTATGTTTAATGAGTATGTGAGTTAATACTAAAATTCTTTACCTGGTTTTTAATTCAAATTGATGAATCTATTTTTCTTTTCCTGGCAACAAAACATGCCCTTGCTTCTTAAATCCTTGCTTTATCTAAACAACGTGTTTATAGGTGAAAGTATTTCCAGTTTTTCTAGTTACTCCATTTACATTTTCTATACTCTACTGGAGCACTAATTGAGTGGTGGTTTGTTGCCTAGTTCTTTGAGACAGAGTTACTTCAACTCTTTAATGAGACTTAAGATATGCTAATATGAGCACTGAGTGTGGAACAAATGATAGTACTAAGCTCATTGTAGATTAAAAAGGAAAACGTTGCAGAGAGGAGATGGTAGAAGGGTATTACATGGGGCCAGTTATAGCACTCAAACCAGGAAGGTATCAAATGTAATTTGGACAATCTTAATTTGATTGTTTCTTTCTTTCTCTTTTAAGGTGTTTGTCTCTACGCCCATTAGGGTTAGAAGTGTATATGTCACAATACTCAGCCTCCAAGTTAATTATTAAAATATAGTTGTTTTCTATAGTTAATCTCATCACATTCTGGAAAACCTATTCCAGTTTATTGCAGGCACAGATTGGGCAAAGTGAGGAATAACCTTGTTAATTAAAAGGTGAAAGTCTATTCTGAATTAAAACTCTCTTTTGTACAAATACAAAATTTAAAGTTCAAACTCACTTATGAAAATGAAGAGTGAAAATCTGAGCCCAGTAATTTCTACACAATCCTGACTGAAATGTAATTCATTTTGTTGCACTATATCCACAGTTTATATCTCATTCTCTCAGCATGGGCAATACACCATGATGCTGATGTTCGAGAGGACTGCTGTCCCTGGGTGCTTACTTTCTGGATTCCTACCCCTCCATTCCTAGTTGTGCCATTAAGCCAATTTCTGTCCAGCTAGCTTTCAGTGTTCATGCCACAGACTCTTCTTTTGAGCAATTCAACCCTCTCCCATGCCAGAAAAACTGCTTGACAAGTCAGCTGCTACTTAATCCCCCAGCTGTCTCCTGCATCCACAAGGAATTCTCTACAGAATTCCACCAGGAGCTCTGGAGTTCTTTCATGGGCTTCTCTAAAACCCAAGCTGCCATGTCTACTACAAATGATTCATAAGAGCAAAATTCAAAAGCACTTGAAGTTTCTCATGCTTTAACCTGCTCTGGGTTTCTCCCACACATCTATAACTTGTTTCTTCTTTTTATTGAGATACAACCCACAATGCATGCGAGACACCAATTTAAGTTTTAGAATTCACTGTGTTTTACAATATTCATTTACTTGTACAACTATCATTTTTTGAAACAAATTAACCCAAAATACAACCTTGTACCAATTACCAGTTATTTCCCATATCTTCTCACTGTCTGCCTCAGACAACCACTAATGTACTTCCTACTTCTGTGGATTTACCTTCTCATTCTCAAAAATGGAACCAAACAGTGACTATTTATTTATCATTATTTCATTTAGCACCATATTTTCAAGATTTCTCCATTTGAAAGTATCTACCAGTAATTTATTCCTTTTTATGACTAAATAGTATTCTATCATATGGGTAGGTCAAATTTTGATTGCCAATTCATGCATCCATTGATTTTGGGAGTTTGCACATATTGATTATTATGAATAATGCTGTCATGAAAATTTGTATGTACAACATTTTAAATGTATTTTTGAGAATTTCATACATATATATATATATAATCTATTTTTTGGTCATATGCCCCCCTCCTCTTCCCCTACAACTCCTCCTGCACCCTTCCTCAACATATCTTCCTTCCACCTTTATGCCCACTTCTCTTTACTTTTTTTTTAAATAACCATCTGAATCCAACTAGTGCTGCCAGTGTGTACACTGGTGTGGAACTATCCACTAGAGCATAAACAACCTACCAGAGGCCAGGCCCCTGAAACAAACTGACTGTCTCCCTCCCCCAGCAGTAATCAAATGCCAATAGCTCTCAGCTAGGGGTGTGGCCCTTGAGCCTCTCCCCTACCACAGCTGGAATGTTGACTGGTTTGATCTTGTGAAGGACAATGTGGGGTATAGATGTGATAAAGATAATCCCATTTAGGGCTGAACATTCCACAGTCCCTTACTCTCTGCATTCTGACCAGTTGTGAGTCTCTGCATTAAGCACCATTCATTGCAAAAAAAAAAAAAAAAAAAAAAAAAAAAAACCCGCAAAGAAACTTCTGAGGGCTGAAAGCTGCACCAATCTATGGGCATGGAGATAAATATTTAGGATGCAGTTTGATACTATGTTCATTTAGCAAATTAATGACAGACTTTTTTGTGTAGATACATGTCCTCATTTCTCTTTATATACTTAGTAGTGAAATGTCTGAGTTATATATTTAATCACATTTAACCTTTACAGGAAATGGGAAACTATTTTTCCGAAATGGCTACATCATTTTTACAAGCCTATTTGAAAATTCTAATTTTCCGCATGTTTATGATCCATTATTACTATTATTATTATTGTTATTATTATTACTACTACAAAGTCCAATTTACCGTTTTCTGTTATTATTACAACTGACCAATATTGGTTATACTCTTGATGATATTTTTTTCTAATAAACTGTAGACAAATACAAGATCATCAAGATTTACAGCCATACCTGCTACTTAAGATTTGTATAATTTTAGCACATAATGCCAGTATGCAGGGGGCAGAGATAAAGAATGTACACCTGGAGGAGCGAGCTTGCCAGCCAGGCTAAGCCAATAAGTGAACTCTGCTTTAGTGAAAGAACTTGCCTCAACATGCAAAGTTGAGCATGAGCGATGAAGACCCTCATGCTTTCACATACATGCCAACATGTAAAACATACACACACACACACACACACACACACACACACACACACAAATGTAAGACTAGGATTGAACATTAAACTCAGAGTTCAGCTTTAATAACTGTAAGTGGAAAAAAAGTTTCACCAGTGACAAAGGAGGAAAGTTAGCAAACTATTATATTGTGTTACCCCCTCCCTTAAGCAAATGTCTCAAAAAGTATGGAATGGTTAACAATATAAAATGCTATGAAGAATGAAAATAAAACAAAATAGAGAACTATTGGATTTGGCAAGATAGAGGTTGCTGGCTGCAATAACATGAATAGTTTCTTCAAGTGCTGGGGCCACAAACCTGATTGGAGTAGATTGAAAAAGGGTGATGAAGAACACATAGACAATTCTGTCAAAAATATTTGCTTCTGAAGAGAAACAGAGACACGAGACAGTAGTTAGAGAGGACTGATGAATCAAAGAAGGGCTGTTATTTAATTAAGGATATGTTTTAAAGCTCTTATAGCTATTATGATTATCTTTATTGGAATTATGCCTTTGATGGCCATCATTAAAGTCTTCTGTGAAGTTTATCTGCAAGCAGTCGTTGGACAGAATCACATGTATCCTGAAAATCACAAATACTTAGATCTTAGACATATCAATTATGATTTTCTAGTCTCAAAAATAGGGACATCCAAAAGACAGAACAATCCAATGAAAGGGCTGATCTAGCTGATCTAACTGGAGTCTGAAAAGCTCATAATTGAAGGCAAAGAAGATGTATGTGTTAGCATTGTGTCCCTACTGGCTCAGCAAACATTTGCTCTCCAGAATCCCCCCAGAGCCTAGTGATTGCTTTGCACATAGCTTGGCTGAGACTACGGGAAGCATCTATCCTTAGGCCTTTCCCACAACATTTGTTCATCTACTGCACAACTTCAAGCATGTCATTTAATCTTGCCCTCTCTATATCTTTAGTTGTACATCAGTACACACTTCATAAAATGCTTGTCAGGATTTATATAGAAGAATGCCACACGTGTTACCCACACAGTGCATGAAGACAAACACTCATGTACATAGAATATAAATAATTACTTTGTAAAGAGAGAGAGAATGTCTAAATAGCTCAGCATGGTGTTTGTATTGGTTAAGATAGAATATGTGTTCTAACAAGTAGATTCAAAGATGTAACAGCTCAGTAAGGGTCATTAGTTTCTTACCTAACAGTTGTGAGTATTCTTCTCAGTAAAGTGGTTCTCTTAATAGGGTCATTCAAAGAGCCAGTCTATATCCTACAAGCCTTCTTGTCCAACTGGTAGAAGTGAATTCAGAACGTAGAAAGGTATTTTTAAAATGTAGCTAAGAGTTCACACACACAAACACACACACACACACACACACACACACACACAAAATCGTTCATTTCCATTGTCTAAAATGTACTCATATGGCCACATATAACTTTAAAGGAGACTAGGAAATTCAATGTAGAGCTTGCCTAGTCAAAGAGAAGAATAATGGAACAGGAGTATTGGAAGTTGGGAAGGTATTGTAGCAATGCATGCTACTACTGTGCATGTCAGTTTCCTCTTTTATTACATTTAAATCATGCTATTTTCTCTGGTTATCTTTTGTTGTTGCATTTGATTGATTGATTGACTGACTGATGCATTGATTTTTATGCAGGGTCTCATGTAGGCCAGGCTGGTTTCAAATTTGCTATATAGCTGAGAATGAACTTGAATTCCTAATCTTCCAGCTTCTACCTCCAAAGTGCTGTGATTACAAGAGTGAGGCTCCACTCCTCATTTCCTATAGAGTTATCCTAAAGACTAAATGAAGTCACGTGTATAACATCTTTATCATATCTGATACAAAATAGGCATTCAAAACTGTTACTTCTCATAATTTTAAAAATATCTTCTTAGATCCAGAACACCCTCTTGATTCCTAAACAACAGCTGAGTTAGATATAGAACTTTAAACACATGGAGATGGTTAGATAGTAGAATGTTAAAGTCAGGTGCCAAATACATATGGACTGGACATTGGGAATGTATGCTAAGCCATATAACTCTTATAATTGTGGCCTATTTATTTCTGTTGTTTTGTACTGTATTTATAGTTATAAGAAAAAGAACCATTTTTTGGACTGAAAGGGAGAGCTGTTGGGGGGAAAAAAGAAATACCTTAAACTAAAAAAAAAAAAAAAAGGAGGGAGGGGGGGGGGGGGGGGTGGGGGGGAGGGGGGGGGGGGGGTGGGACTGGAGGGGGGAGTAGGGAGGGGATTGTGATTGAGATGTAACTTGAAGAAATAAAAAATAAATTATTAAAAAAAACTGTTACAGCCGGGCGGTGGTGGCGCACGCCTTTAATCCCAGCACTTGGGAGGCAGAGGCAGGTGGATCTTTGTGAGTTCGAGGCCAGCCTGGTCTATAAAGTGAGTCCAGGACAGCCAGGGCTACACAGAGAAACCTTGTCTCGAAAAACCAAAAAAAAAAAAAAAAACTGTTACTTCTCATAATTGTGAATGATACCTTTAGATATGGGAAAAACTCCCCCAAGAAATGGAACCTTAACGATGTGGCATTTGAAATGAAAAGTTAACCATTATTTGAGGTTTACCATATGCCAGAAAGCACTATGCTGGACTTTTGGAATGTCTATCACTTAGTTCTAATGAAAATTCTCTGATATTGTGGTTGTTATCATCATTACAGTTCTACAGATAAGAAAAAACAAAAACAAAGCTTAAACAGTCCAACTCACCCAAGACCATACTGAGAGCTTGGCTGAATCAATGGATTAATCTCCTGGTAGATTCACAATAAGGTGACTTTCTTGAAAGATAGTGAAAAGTACAAAGTGGGGTCTTGTTGAAGGAAATAGATTGCTAGGGTCATGTTTTCTAGAACTATATTTCTCCATGGACTCCTCCTGTATTCCCTTCCTTTACTTTCTGCCTTCTTTGAGGTGAGTACCTTCTTGTGCGTGTTTCTTGCTGCCATGACATTCTACTTTCCTGTGGGCTTAGGATCAACAGAACTAAGGAATATGAACTACAACCTCTGAAGCTGTGAGTCAAAACAAATCCTTCTTCATTGAATTGTTTCTCTCAGGTGTTCAGTCACAGTGAGAAAAAAAAAAAAACACGATATGGCATAACCTCATAGTACACTGTCTAGAGCAGAAAGGGTATCCAAGAGGAAGTTGTAGACATCATCTAAATTTGGTAGGAGGATGAAGCCACTACAGCTCCTCAATCTAAGATAAGGACAAGGCAGGCACAAGAAGTTTCTGTGTAGGAAGGCCATGGGAGAAGCTGACGTCAAGAGAGAAACTAATGCTATGAGGGCAGTATTGGAAATAATTAGAACATATTTAGCAGACCAGGAAAAAAACGGCTGTATACTGTCTTCGGTGAGTTAGATTCTAATGTGATTTCTTCCTTGAAGCATGGTTTATTTAAAAATATGTTTTTAAATGTCTAGATATGTCTTTTCTATTTATAGTTTTGTGTTGATTTCTGGTTTCATTATGCTGTGATCATACAGTGTCATTTTTACTATTTGAGTCCTTTGTTTTATGAATCTGTATATGGTTAATTTGGCTGAATGTTGTCTGCATACTTGAAAAGAATAGTTTCATATGCTGTTATATCAGTTTTGCTAATGGTGTTATTGAAATCTTCTATACACTTATTGATTTTTTTGGTCCATTTCATTGGGATATTACTGAGAGAGATGTTAAAATCTCTCATGATTATGAACTTGTCTATTTCTCCTTTTAGTTTTTTTAATCTCATTTTATTTTGAAATAAATATAATATTAATGCAAATTGAACATTATGTCTTCCTATTGGATTTTTATTTTTAAAAAAGAAATGAAATGAACCTCTTTATCTTTCGAAATTAACTTTTTTACTTCAAAATCTATTTCTTCTTAATTCAAATAACCATACCAGCTTTTTAATATTTATTTATTTATTTTTATTTCTTCAAGTTACATCTCAATCGAAATCCCCTCCCTACTCCACCCTGTGGTCCCACCCTCCCACCCTCTTCCCTCTCAACCCTCCTATCCACTTCCTTTTTTTTAAGTTTAAGGTATATATTTTTCCACTCAACAGCTCCCCCTTTCAGTCGAACAAATGGCTCTTTCTCTTATAACAACAAAAAAATACAAAACAGCAGAAATAATTAGGACACAATTATGAGAGTTATAAAGCTTAGCATACATTCCCAATGTCCAGTCCATATGTATTTGGCACCTGACTTTAACATTCTACTATCTAACCATCTCCATGAGTTTAAAGTTCCATATCCAACTCGGCTTCCATCCTAACTTGCATCACAATTTTTAAAACATCTTCTTAGATCCAGAACACCCTCTTAATTCCTAAACAACTCCAAATCTAACTATGAGTCTCTAGCTGTCTAGTCTTCAACCACATCAGAGACCTGAGAGGGATAAATATATCTGATTATACAGGAAGTGTAGGGCCAACAGCTTCCAAAACTAAGAAATGACATACCAGTGGCTGCCTGGACAGTTCCCAATTTCTCTGCAAACATTAGAGCATCAGTCTTCAGTCATTTGGCCCAGTTTCTCTGACAGACATTAATTGTAAAGCAGGAATAATGAGGGACTTGCCTACCCTGTCTTGGTCAAGCTAGGCTATTGACTTACCTGCTTCCAAATTTTGTCCTTTTTTGGACAGAAGTCTGTCTACAGTTGAAGCAAGGGATTTTTCTTGCCCAGTGATAGACTTGCCAATATTTCAACCATCTCCATTTGGAGATTCTTTGTTGCTCATCATCTACTTGGAATAGAATAGGGGGTGCTGTCAGGAGCTGACATGTCTCAATATCAAAAAAATCGTAAGAAAACATCTTTGAATGCCATATTCTGCAGATCTCTTGAGGTTTTCTTAGCTCAGTATTTATGAGATGTCTGGGTTTTCCCCCAAGACAGGGTTTCTCTGTGTAACAGAGATTTGACTGTCCTGGACTTGAAATGTAGACCAAACTGGCCTTGGACTGACAGAGATCCTCCTGCCTCTGCCTCCCAAGTGCTGGGATTAAATAAAGGCATGTGTCACCACTCCTGGCTGTGTGTCTTTTTTTCAACTGTTACCTGTCAAATATATCTGAATTTTAATGTCTCTGTTATAAATAGCTTACATAGGAAGTTTTTTGAAGACAAGGTGTCTATACCAAAGCAAGTGGAACTTCAATATTCAATCTTCCTACCTCAACTTTCTCAGTGCTGGGATTACAGATATGTGCCACCATGCTCCACTTATATGGTTCAATTCTTAAAATTTAGTGTATAATCTAGTTTAAAAAAGAAATCAAGTTTATTTTTTATTGGTGCATTAAAAACACAAAAATAAGCTGAATATAGTGATGCGTACCTGTAATTCCAGCACTAAGGTGACTACAGAAGGGGCATGGTAAGTTTAAGGCCGGTCAGGACTGGCTACACATTGAAACTCAATGTCAAATAAATCGCCATAAAATTGCACATATTAATGGGATACCACATGATATTTTAATACTTATACAAGTTGCATAATCATGTAACATATATATCTCAAAATTGTCATCTTTTATTGAAAAATATTCAAAATCTTTTCTTTTAGCATAATGTATACATGTATATACTTATACATATATATGTGCATATGAATACATACATACATACATACATATGTGCACACATCTTTAGTCATTTCCCCAGGTAGTAATATACCAGAACATCAACTAGAAAGTAATTTATACACACCATCAAATTCTTCCAATTTCTTGACTATTGTGAATAGTACTACAATAAACATGGAAACTTAGATGACTATCTTTTAACATAAGTATTTAGTCTACTTGTATTTAAATAGAATTTCTTACTTGTATTTAAACATAATTGTGTATTCAAATATATATTGTTTTGAACTGTTTGTCTTAATTATGATATTTTTCCTTGTAAGCTTGGTGAGTTTTAAATAAATAAGATCTAATTTCTTTGGGGACTTACTTGTGAGAATATTTAGAATTCTAGGATAAGAGTAAGTTCTGGCAGTGAGTATTCGCATTATGGCAGGTGCCTGGTGATAGTACAGTCTGAGTTTTTTTTTTTTAACTTAATTCAGGACATGGTGGACTTGGGAGTACCTAGGAAATATAAACGGTGTTATATATCTTTATTAGATGAGGTTATATAAACTCTCTGAAGCAGATTACTCCTCTCCTACACTTCATACCAAGTCTACTTTGTTCTTCAAAGTCCCCATGTATGTATGAGCGTGTAGCATTATTTACAGTTCACTAACATTGCAGTCATTTCAATTCTTGTCATTTCACTTTTATTTGGGAAGGAATCTTATTAAATTCCTCACTTTGGATAGATTTTTGTCTTTTTTTTTCCATGTCTCTTACAACTCATTCTCTAAAGCTAGAAATTAACATCAGTGAATGTTCTAAAAAGTAACTTCCTACTTCTGCCTTTCCCTAGGTCTGGGTTTAGAATGATTTACTATCGATCTGGCTTTTTGACATCTTTAAGAAGATGCTTGTTTCCCTTCATCTAGCATTTTTGGTTGCTTTCCATGGGAGAGAAAGTCAGCATACTGCATTACTGGAACAGCACTGTCTGTTTTCTTCATTCCTGCTCTGTGGCGGCAAAGTCACCAAATTGAAATGATTGCCTCCACAAGTTTACTATTTGCAGTCTAAGATGTACCTTACAGCCCATTTCTGACAACAGTTGTTTTAGCCAATAACTCCACTCCTCTGGTGCTCCCATTGCAGCTCCTCCCTCTTTGCTCAGTTCAGAAAAGCAAGCTTACTAACAGTGGCTCCCGTTTTAGAATCCCCTAAACTCTCAGTCATTCTATTCCAAAGTTCTCTCTCTTTTCGCTGGCTTGCTCCCTGACTTTCTTGTTCTTTCTTTCTGTTTCTAAGGGGCCCTTTACTAAAGGTTCTAGAATAGTACTCCTCAGGGTGTGACATTGGATCCCTTCACACACTCAATCTGTTTTATATGGATCCACAACATCACAAGCACTGAAACTGAGAGCAAGAATTTAGAGACTTTTACAGTAATTTGATAATTTTGTCTTTACTGGATCTTGTAGTAATAATTAAGAAAAACAAGAGCTGATAGTCTGAACATCTTCATTTTTGCATGGCATAATAGCAATAATTTCC
The DNA here is from genome assembly GCA_907164525.1 of Lophiomys imhausi. NCBI lineage: Eukaryota > Metazoa > Chordata > Mammalia > Rodentia > Muridae > Lophiomys > Lophiomys imhausi. Next base: position 1,388,827 of record CAJQZJ010035412.1, on the reverse strand, counting down.
AGCAATTAATTTGTATTGTATTTTACAAAAGTACAAATATTCAACAGATTGGAAATGTCAAGGTTCTGACACTTTATCAGCAATAAATCTAGAAGAACTGAGCTAATACCCATCCTACCTCTTTTCATTTTTTAAAATTTATTTATTTATATTTACTAGTTCTGTGTTTCTTGTATGCATTTTAATTAAAATATAATTACATCACTTTTCCCTTCCCTTTCCTCCTGACAGTCCCTCCCAAGTTCCTTCCCTCCATCTCCTTCCATGGAAATCATCATCTAATTGATAGCCTCTTTTTCTTTGATTAGCATTAAATATACATGTATGTGTATAAATATATAAATAGAACCTGCTGAGTCTGTCTTAGCTGTTTGTGTGTATATGGCTTAGGGGCTGACCTCTTTGTATAGGATAACCAATTAGAGCCTCATCCTCCTCTCTCAACTTGTCTCTAAAATGCCTTAATTAGCTCTTGCCTCTCTTGTGCCTTACTCTGCACACACATTCTTCCAGATTAAGCAATCTCCCTTTTAACTTTAAAAGAGCAAGCCTCAGTACTGTTTTCTTGTTTTCAATTTAGCTCAAAAAGTACCATAATTTGTTTATGTCTTCACTACATCTCTAACAAAAGGGACCAATGATGGCCATGTGTTCCAGTCCATACTGGTCCATCCAGTTCTTCTCATGCCCCAGTTTACTTTGAATTTTTGTTCATAGCCAGCCTACCCTCCAAGGACTTTTCCTGAATTTTTCTTCTAGCATTCATCTGATGCTGCTTCTCTATGTCTTGCAGGGTTTACCCTTACTCCAATTTCCTGTCCTTATGTCTTCTGTCCTCAACCCTTTCTTCGTACTTTGCATGACCTTTAAATCTCCTAATTCCAACCTTGGCTTCCCTAGCTAATCTGCATGCTGATTTTTTCCATTAGATTATTAGATCCATAAGGTATCTTGAAGACACCTGAAATCCATCATATCTAAAAAAGAAATCCCTGAGTTGCACAACCTTGGCCCTCTTTTGGTTTTTCATATTTTGATTAATATCCGTCAATGGTCACCTAACTACTCTCTCCATACCCGTGATTACTCTTCTCTTACCTACCCTTGGCTCTCTGTCAGAAAAAAAAAAGCAAAACTGTACTTTTCAGTGTTCTGCCAAAGACATTTCCTTCATTCCATGTTGCCACCAAGAGTCTCAATTGCTTTAGTGTTGTACATGGAGAGATTTACAAGCAGAAAGTTACCAGAAGGACAGCTAAGGATCAGTGTGTGGATTCATTTCTTTATAGTGATTTTGGTTTGGGAATCCCTTCAGACCTCTTTCATCCTATTCCAAAGTTCTGTTTCTCAAAAAAAAAAAAAAAAAAAAAAACACATCTTCTTATATATGCCATACAACACAGAGGATAGTAACAGGAAAAATGAGTGTTCAATAAATAAGTGTAGAATTGAAATTGACTGCAGAAATGTAGAGCGCTAGTGTCTGCAGACTTACCAATATCCTTCCTAAAATAAAAAGTACCAGTAAATAGTATAACAAAGTTTGTTTCAGGAGTATAGGTTTTTTTTTTGTTTGTTTGTTTGTTTTGAGACAGGGTTTCTTTGTGTATCCTTGGCTGCCCTGGACTCACTTTGTAGACCAGGTTGGCCTTGAACTCACAGAGATCCACCTGCCTCTGCCTCCCGAGTGCTGGGATTAAAGGCATGCACCACCACTCCCAGCTCAGAGTATGTATTTTAATATAAATATTTTATTTTTTTTCTTGCCATACTTTTTCTTCTTCCTCTCCTCCTCCTTTTCCTTTTCTCTTTCTTTTTCATCTTCCCTTTCTCTGTTTTTCCTTTAAAACATTTTATTAATTCTTTGAGAATTTTGTACAATATATTTTGATCATATTAAATACCCCCACAACTCATCTCCAATTCAACTCCCATTCCCTACCCACCCAACTTTATGTTGTTAAAAACAAATCATTCAAGACCAAATTGTGCTGCTCTAATATTGTTGGATGTGTGGTCTGCCACTGAAAGGTATAAGACTATTTGGACAGTTATGCATAATCTTGAGGAACTGTCTCATTCTCCCAGCATCTAACAATTGTGCACTCAACTCCCCTTTCCACAGTGGGATTTGTTCTGACATGGGCTGTCACAACTGCTGTGAGCTCATACATGTAGTTGCCCTACTGTGTCCAGAAGATAATGTTCCCTGTGGTCATCCACTGCCTCCTGTGTTACTTCCACCCACTTCAATAATCCCTGAGCTTTGAAAAGGTAGAATATGCCTGTAGGACTGAACATTCTGCAGCCTCTTATTCTCTGCTTTGGTCCTTCCTTGTTGATGTGAGGTCTTTTTGTGAAAGCTGGCTTTGAATATTTTCTGAAACCCAGGTTAGCTTTGAACTCTTAATTCCCCTACCTTAGTTTCTCCAAGTTTTGGAAATACATACATGCGCTGATATGACAGCTCTGCCATATGTTTCCTTTTTCTTTTGATCCAGGGAAGAAATGTTTGGATTTGAAACATGAGACACAAGTTGTCAGGTACCTAGATCTCCTGAACCCAAAGCTTTTGATTTCAAAATTCTAGGCATGCTGTGGGAAATTTTATGTGAACTAGTTCCACAGGGTTAACAGGTAAGGGCTTGAGGAGAAGTAGCAGAAGCTATGTGATCTTAACATGGAGGATTCTTAAGATCATAGAGATGGGAAAAGTAAAAAGTTCATTGAGCAATTGCCCCCTTTGTATGCCCCCAACGAAGAAGCAAAATCACAAAGGGAAATAGAATCCTGGCTCATATGAGGAAGACATAGTTACTAGGCCATGAGGCTGCTAAGCTCAACAAAAAAATACCCTACAGTCACCACCAACATGTAAGGTGGCCCAGGAACAGATGATTTATCTACCTTGTAGGGTATCCTCTTGACAAACAGATGAGAGATGAGAATGTGTGCAAAAGGTCTAAGGGGTTACCCTGAAAATTATGATCCTGGCATTTTAAGAGGGTAAAAGCTAAGACCACTAATAACTATGAGTGATATTGAATTTTGACTCAGCTGGAAAGATGAAGGGTTCACTGCAGACTCAATCTGCTGTTATGATATAAAGAAATATTACCCTTTTGGACCCTGGTGCTGTGGAACAAGTTTTATTGCCACCGCTGTAATTTAGCTTTCATGGTAAATTACTTGCCCACTTTGCTTAAATTTACACTTTTGTAAACAAAGACAATACTTTCCCTTTTCTACCTTCAAGATTGTATGAGACAAAAATGAAAAAGGTAAGAAAACTGGTTTGAAAAAAAAAATAAGTTTGGTAAAATGTAGAATCAGAATATGAACAGAACATTGCATAGCTTTGAGTTCTATGTTGACCCTAAAAGATCTATTGTGATAAAACTGATAGCAATATATTTGTTATCAGAATTTGGGTTGCCTATATTGAGCTATGGTTTTAATATTTCTCTGCAAGCACACTGTTTTCCTCAGCTTCTAATTGCTTTGTGTTTAAACATTTTCAAATGAAAAAAGTACAAATATATAGTGTTTTCTCGTTAAAATATATCTTCAATACAGTAGAATATCTTCATCTGAGGTTTTACTTTCCATAATTTTAGTTATAAGAGGTCAGCTACTTAGCCCTCATATGGCGGCTGAACTGAATGGGGCTGATAAGTCACCCCACACAAGAGAAGTAGGATAGGTGGAGAAGGGGAAAAGGGTGGGTGGGTGAGAGGGTGGGCCCGGGAGGGGTGAAGGGAGGGGACTGTGATGGAGATATAAGTTGAAGTAATAAATAAACAGTAAAAAAAAAAAGAGGTCAGCTGTAGTCTGAAAATATTACATGGAAAATTCCAGAAATAATAATAAGTTTTAAGTTGTCGGATATTCTAAATAGCATAATGAAACCTTATAAGATCTTTCTAGAAATATGAATAATCCTTTTGCCCAGTATGTCCATGTTGCATGTACTACCTTCCCATTAGTCACTTACTATGTATCTTAGTTATCACATCCATATCATATTTGTGATCAAATAACAAATAATTTATGTAATATGGTAACTAATATAACTGCTCCATAATGTGAGTCCACTGGTGCCTCATGTTCTGGACCATTCAGGAACACTTTTGCTTGACCTGTTGCCTGATCCTCTGACAACCCTATAACATGAGCATGTCTGAGCTGCCAGTGTTGGCAGAGTCCTATTTCCTAATTGAAGGGAGAGCAAATGTAATACATAAGAGGCACTGCTGTATATTCTGTCATAAGAAAGAAATGCATGGCATTGGGCAAACCATTTGATTTCAGTAAGCTCTTGCTTCTTTCTCTGGAAAATGGGGGCAATCACTGTATCTTCATGAAGCTATTGGGAAGAATTACTTTTCTCTTATTGAAGGGCTAATACAGTGTCCTGATTATTGCTATAGTCCAGCAAAGAACAATGCTTAGCCTGTAGTCACTAGAGAAACATGAATAAAATGGTGAAACTGGAGGTTAGCAATTGAACTCCCCCAGAGCTCAATAACAAGCAGTTCACAATGGACAGCTTAGCATAATGCCCTGAATACTGTAGTTGCTCAAGAAAGAAAGAGTGATGTTATCTACCCCAGTTATACACCTTTCCATATTTGGACCCATTTTACTTTATTTGGATACATTGCAGTATCCAAAGTTCAACTTTCTTTGTGTTGAGTCTGTTTTTATCAGCTGTCTGTCTCCACAGTGACTTTAGGTTTCCTAGTTTATCATAGATATTTATTGGACAAATACTCTGCTAAATAACTCTATTTTAAGCATTATGCTATATTCCACGAATTTTAAGGGGGCTCATCATCCAGCAGAAAGATTGGCAGTGTACAAATCAACAGACAAGATGATTTCAACTACTGAAAAGTGATAGCTATGAGAAAAATAAAAGAGGATAACATGGGGTATTACTTTACCCCATGGTTCAGTGGTCACAGAAAGTTTCCCCAAGAATGCGACACCTGAGCCCAAATTTTATGATCAGTAATTGTGGAAACAGAAACAGCTTTCTGTATGGAAGTGGCCAATTTTTACTGAACAGCTGTGATTTTTTTAAGAAAATGGACAGTTAAGCAGACACTAGAGATGGCACAAGGGGAAAATGAAAAAGGACTGGCAATTGAATGTCAAGGTTAGAAAGTCACTTAAAGATTACCCAGATCAGTGCTTGCTCTATGTGGTATATATGAACCTGCAGGGGGACATGAAGTGATTTTCATTGTTCACAAATGAACAATTTTTAAAATGCTTTAAAACTACATCTGTAGTGGAGCACAATGGTGCCCACCTGTATTTCCAGCACTCAAGACATGGAAGTAGGAGAATCAAGAATGTAAAGCTAGGGTGGCTACATAGGGAGTTTCAGGTCAGTCTCCCCTGCATTATTGAGACCTTGAATACAAAGACAAAATAAATAAAATTAAAAAATAACAACTATACATAATGTGCAATAAATATTTTTGTGAGAATTGTTTCTTGAAATGGTAATAACATGGGACATCAAAGTTTACTTTTTAGAAACCAACCTGGATAGATAGGAATGGATACTATGCCCAAGGTGAGGAAAGTTACCACCACCATCCCCAGGGAATGAAAGACAGAATACTCAAACATTTTTTGTCTCCAATTAACATTGTCCTTTGGCACTCCAAAATTTGTGCAGTTTATATACACATGAAAATATTTAGGTAGATGTAGAAATAAATAATTAAATTGTTTAACAGTATTTATATTATTGTTAACTGATCAGCGGCTGTTAATCCTTAACCAGCCATTATAAATGAGCACACAGACACCATATGGATTTTAACAAGCCTTGGCCTGAATTGAGCAATCTTGGCCCATCTAAGCTAGCTCTTAATTCTATTTCTGAATAACACCCCTAATAATATACATAGGTTCCCTGGGCTGTTTTTCTCCACGCTATGCTGATGTTACAGGTCACGTGGAATGAGGTTCTTTTCTCTAACCCATGGCATATATCTTCCTTCCTGCTCTTTGGTTTTTCTCTTGGAGGCTTTTCTTACCCATCAACCTCTCTGCTTCAGAAGCTGGCACACCCTAGTCCCACCTACCTCTCTCTTTGCCCAAGCCCAAGCCTCAGCATTTATTCAGCCAGTCAGAGAATGCCTCAGAAGGGGCAGGAACCAGATTTCAGCGTTGAAATCAGTCCTTATTAGACCTTCCCCAACAGGTAGATGCCACCTTATTTTTCTTTTTCTTTATAAAATTTTAAACAATTTTGAGAACTTCATATGTAAGTACTGTATATTATTTTCAGCCCTCCTGACCCCTTTCAACTTCTTTCATGTCCCCCCCTACTTCCTTTCAAATTCATGACATCTTCTATAATTATTGGCACATACACAGGTACACACACACACACACACACAATACATATATAGACACATATGTATATATAAATACAGCCTTTGACTCCAGTTAGTGTTGCTCATAGGTATATGTGTTCAGGGCTGATCTCTTGGGATCTGGGGGTTCCTTCCTGGAGAAGATTGATTCTCCCATTCTCAGGAGTCATTAATTGCATGTAGCTCTTTATATAGGGTGGGGCCTTGTGAATTGTCTTTCACCCATGTGGACATGTCAACCAGTGTTGAGATTCTGCAGGTCTTGTTTAGAAAATCATGCTGTTCACATTTCATGGGTGTGACAGGTGGTAATGGTACACTCCTTTAATTGCAGCACTAGAGAGGCAGAGGCAAGCAAATCTCTGAGTTGAAGGCCAACCTGATCTACAGTACAGCCAGGGCTACACAGAGAAACTTTGTCTTGAAAAACCAAAGAGGAATAAGATGAGGAAGAGGAAGGAGAAGAAGAGGAGGAGGAGGAAGAGGAAAAAGAAGAAGAGGAAGAGGAAGAAGGTGGTGCGGCTCACTGTCATACAGAGAAGACATTACTTGGCAGCAGACAGCATGGTCCTCTGGCTCTAACAATCTTTCAACCCCTTATCCATGCTGTTCCCTGAACCTTACAAGTAGGGACTGACTTGTAGATGTATCAGTGGTAGATGGGTAAGCCAGAATCAACTGTTCTGTGCATTATAACCTGTTGTGGATTTCTATAATGATCATCATCTACTGCCAAAAGAAACTTCTTTGATGAGTGGTGAGAGTTCCACTTATCTGTGAGTAAAAGGATATGTATTTAGAAATTATGCTGGTTTAGAAAGTGGTAACAGTAGCTTCTCCTCTAGGGTCCATGGCCTCACCAGTCACAGGTAGCTAGCTAGGATTACAGTCCTGGGCATTAATTCCCTCCTATTAAGCAGGCCCTAGGTTCACTTCAGCAACTGTTGGCTTCTCCCAAGATATAAGTGCCAATATTACATCCTTGGAGATATCTTGCCAAACTCAATATTGTTGTGGTTCATAGGATTTGCAGCTATGTAGAACTATTGGTTGCTTTTCTTCTTTGGCAGCTTGCATAGCACCTTCAGATACCATGAGAGCTACTCCTCATGGAGGAGGCTTCCAGGTCACTTCCAACTTGATTCCTCTAAGGTGGATGATACCTGTATATGCATGCCATCTACAATAAACATCTTAAGGTGTGATAGGACCTACTGTGATAGGTTTTCAGTGTTAGACATGGATAAGGTGTGATAGGTTTTCAGTGTTAGACATGTATTTGAATCCCAGATCTTCCATTTGATTGCTCTGTTGCCTTGAAGAATAGTCACAAACTCACTTCACACTAGTTTTCTTATCTATAGATATATGGATTCCAGGACCTCTTAGACTTTTGGGGAAGATTAAGTGAGATAATATACAAGAGAAGTACTTCTCTCAGTGCTTATTACATAGTAAGTGCTCAAAATATATTATAGCTATAATTATCCAAGCTTTCTGGGGAAGTCCTCATTTTAAAATATTGTGTTACATTTTCAGTCTATTTGTTATCATGTGAAAATCCAAAATGTGATCACTAAATTTCTCTTCAGAGTTTGAAGAAAGCTTTTTTTTTCAAGTAGCAAGATATAAAACTGCTTCTCTCTGTACTTGATTTCAAAACATCCACAAGTAAGAGATATCTTATTACTACTCAAAGCATATAATGGTTTTTTATCAACAAACAGAAAATAACAAGTGTTGGGAAGGTTATGGAGAAATTGAAATACTTGCATTCCTGGTGTGAATATAAAATGGTATAACTGCAGTGGAACACAGTATGGTGGTTCTTGAGATTTAAAAATAGAATTACCATATGATCCAAAAATTCCACTTCTGGATGTGCACCACACCAAAAAAAAAAAAAAACCTGACATGAAGATCTTGCAGTGATAGCTGTGCTCCAATACTCATTGCTGCATTATCCACAGTAGCTAAAATGTTAAAGAAACTCAAGTTTTCATTGACAGATGAGTAAAGAACATGTGGTATGTTAATACACAATATATTATTTTACCTTTAAAAAGAAAAAAATGAAATATGCCATAATATGGATAAACCTGGAGGACACTGTACAAAAAAGCTGGTCACAAAAAAAAAAGATCCAAGTACTAGGACTGGGAATATGACTCAATTGGTAAGGGGATTTATGTGAGGAACTGAGTTTAGACCTCCAGTGTCCATGTAAAACCTAGAGGTGGTGCTGGGCACCTGTAATCCAATGGCTAGCAAGGGAGCTAAAAACAAGGCAGTCTAGCCAATCAGTAGACCTTATCTCATAAAAGAAAGCAGAGAAGCAACTGAAGAAGATACCCTGCATTAACTCCTGGACTCTACATATATGCAAACACACCCACCCAAATGCATACATACACTACGCACAGATAAACATAACACCTCAAGAAAACAAACGTACAAATACTATATGATTCCATTTCTGTGAGGTACTTAGAATGATCACACTCAGAGAAACAGAAAGTATAATAAGTACAGTGTTAGTTGTCAGGGACTTGGGGTGGGATAGCAGAAGGAATAGGGGCTATTGTTGAATAACCACTGTTGTTTCAATTCTTAAACATGAGGAGTTCTAGAGGTGGGTGGTATAATAGCTGTGTACCAATGAAGATATTGTTAATTAATACCTGTGTGCTGCACACTTAAAAGTCATTAAGATGAGACACTTTACGTTGTACATATTTCAATGCAACAAATATGGAGATACGAAGACCTACTGGGGAGTTGTACTTATCAGATGAGGAAAAGAAGAATTGTGATTTTGATTCTGGAAGAACTCAGGGGGTAAAGTTTTTAGTTTTTCTTAGAGCTACAGACATGTCCACTGAGCTGACTGACTTAGGAGCCTGGGTGGGAGAGTCTTGTCACTGGATGTTACATTTCATTTTCAGTTTGATTTTGCTTTAATTTTACACATGGATGAAGCTAAGATTACATATGGTCTTACATTGCTCATAATCATTTTTCTTAATTATCTAAAGCTCATTGTAATTATACAAACAAAATGTCCTATATTAAAATTACAATGTAATCACATAGTTGTCAACATCTGTATTCAATCTGCAAGATACAGCTGCCCTTTAACATTCATTGCAATTAAATTCCATCTGTTCACAAATGGCAGCATGGCAGCATGAAGAAACACTACAGAGTAAATTTTGTTTAGCAATCTATATGCCCATTAGAGTCAGCCAAGAGGTATAGAAAATTGTCATTTAATATATGTATATAACCAACTCATGAGTTTTGTTACTATTGTGAAACTTATTAGACACATCTATTCCTCCTTAACATTTCTGAGATAGCTAAGAACATTGAACAATGGGCCAGCAAAGATGTTGTAGTGATGATAATTTAAAGTGGGTGTTTAGAAGCTAAGGCAGGAGAATCAAAAGTTTAAAGCCTGTCTGGGATACAAGTGAGACCGTATCTTAAAATCAGTCAATCAATTAATTAAAGATAAAAATAGGTGTTTATGCCACAAATAAATCATTAAAATGGTATCAATTATATTGTTTTCCCCAGTATTTCCCAAAACAATAAGTGGTGTGCTAGTTGGCCACTTCCCTAATAACGAATCTGATGGCCTCTCAACCACCATGTGAGGCCTCCCTCTTACCCCCTTGCCTGCTGGGTCAAACACATAATCCTACAGCTGTGTGGTCTGTCCCCTGCCCTCTACACCCCATTTCCTGGGTGCCATCTCTACCTGCAACCTCAGACCCAGGTGGCCATCTGGGACCACCAGGTGCCATCTTTGCCTGCAACCCCAGACCTAGGCAGACATCAGGAACCACCAGGCCCAGGCTGCCATCAGGAAACACCAGAAGGCCTGCTGCCACCCAGGAAAACCAGAGGCCTGCTTCCATCCAGGCCTACTAGCTCTACCTGTAATCCCAGAGGCCTTCTATCATCAGGGACCACTAGGCCCACCAACCCCAGGACCAACCAGATGGCTACAGGAAAGCATAGGAACACAAGCAAAAAACCCAGGGCCATATGGGACCACTAGAACCTAGCTATCCTACTACAGCAAGTCCTGGATGTCCTAACATCTCTGAAGTGCAAGAAAACGACCTTTAATCTGATGTTATGAAGATGATAAAACATTAAAAGAGGAAATGAATAAATCCCTCAGAGAAATGTAGGAAAAGACAACCAAACAGGTGGAGGAAATAAAAAAAATTCCTTCAAGAAATACAGGAAAAAACAATCAAACAGGAGAAGAATGCCCAAGATCTGAAAATGGAAATAGAAGCAATAAAGAAAATGCAAACTGAAAAATACAATCCTGGAAATGGAAAACCTAGTAAAGAGAACAGGAACTACAGACATAGGCATCACCAACAGGATCTAAGAGATGGGAGAGAGAATCTCAGGCCTAGAAGATACAATTGAAGAAATTGATACATTGGTCAAAGAAAATGTTAAATCTAAAAAGTTCCTGACACAAAACATTCAAGAAATCTGGGACACCATGAAAAGACAAAACCTAAGAATAATAGGAGTAGAAGAAGGAAAAGACTCTCAGCTCCAAGGCCCAGAAAATATTTTCAACAAGATCATAGAAAAAAACTTCCCCAACCTAAAGAAAGAGATGCCTATAAACATACAAGAAGCTTACAGAACACCAAATAGATTGGACCAAAAAAGAAATCCCTCCTGCCACATAATAATTAAAACACTGAATTACAAAAAAAGGAAAGAATATTAAAAGCTTAAAGGAAAAAAGGCCAAGTAACATAAAAAGCAGACCTATGAGAATTATACTAGTCTTCTCAACATAGACTCTTAAAGCCAGAAGGGCCTGGGCAGACCCTGCGAGACCACAGATGTCAGCCCAAACTACTATACTCAGCAAAACTTTTAATCACCATAGATGGAGAAAACAAAATATTCCATGACAAAACCAAATTTAAACAATAACTATCTACAAACCCAGTCTTAAAGAAAGCACTAGAAGGAAAACTTCAACCCAAGGATGCTAACTACACCCAGGAAAACACAGGAAATAAATAATCCCCAAAACAAAAGAAAGTAAACACACATGCACACACTCTACCACAACTAACATCAAAATAACAGAAATTAACTATCATTGGTCACTAAAATCTCTCAACATCAATGGACTCAATTCCTCAATGAAAAGACACAGGCTAAAATAATGGATACAAAAACAGGATACATCATTCTGCTGCAAAGATAAACACACCTCAGCAACAAAGATAGACATTATCTCCAAGTAAAGGGTTGGAAAAAAGGTTTTCTAAGCAAACAGACCCAAGAAGCAAGGAGGAGTAGCCATTGTTGTATCTAACAAAATAGATTTTCAACTAAAACTTATCAAAAGAGATGAGGAAGGACACTTCATACTTATTAAAGAAAAAATTCCACCATGATGATGTCTCAATTCTGAATATTTATATCCCAAATGCAAGGGTACCCTCATTCATAAGAGAAACATTACTAAAGCTTAAATCACACATCGATCCCCACACATTAATAGTGGGAGATTTCAACACCTCACTCTCACCAGTGAACAGATCACCAAGACAGAAACTAAACAAACAAATAGTGAAACTAAGAGATGTCATGAATCAAATGCACCTAACAGATATCTATAGAACATTTCATCCAAACACAAAAGAATATACCTTCTTCTCAGCACATCACGGAATCTTCTCTAAAATTGACCATACACTTGGTCACAAAACAAGCCTCACCAATACAAGAAAGTTGAAATATCTTACTGTATCCCTTATATCTTATCAGATCACCATGGATTAAAGCTGGTCCTCAACAGCAACAAAAACAACAGAAATCCAACAGTCTCATGGAAACTGAATATCCCTCTATTCAATGACCACTGGGTCATGGAAGAAACAAAGAAAGAAATTGAAAACTTTCTAGAATTCTGTGAAAATGAAGGCACAACATATTCAAACTTATGGGACGCAATGAAAGCAGTGCTAAGAGGAAAGTTCTTAGTACTAAGCACCTTCATAATGAAATTGGAGAGATCTCATACTAGCAATTTAAAAGCACATTTGAATGCTCTAGAACAAAAAAAGGCAAACATACCCAGGAAGAGTAGATGGCAAGAAATAACCAAACTCAGGGCTGGATATATTAGAAACAAAGAGCACAATAGAATCAATTAAACCAAGAGCTTGTTGTTTGAGAAAATCAACATGATAGATGAATCTTTAGCTAAACTAACTAAAAGGCAGAGAGACAGTATCCAAAAGACATTGTCAATAGAACAAAATGGCAGCCCACAGATTGGGAAAGGATATTCACTAATCCTACATCAGATAGAGAGCTAATATCCAAAGTATATAAAGAACTCAGGAAACTAAATACCAACAAACCAAATAATCCAATTAAAAATGGAGTATAGACTAAGCCAAGAATTCACTACAGAAGAACCTCTAATGACTGAGAAGCACTTAAAGAAATGCTCAACATCCTTAGTCATAAGGGAAATGCAAATCAAAACAACTCGGAGATTACATGTTACACCTGTCAGAATGGTAAAGATCAAAAACTCAAGTGAACATACTGGTGAAGATGTGGAGAAAGGGAAACACTCTATTCTGGTGGGTGTGCAAACTTGTACAACCACTTTGGAAATCAGTCTGGTGTTTTCTATGAAAATTGGGACTAGTTCTACCTCAAGATCCAGCTATACCACTACTGGGCATATACCCCAAATATGCTTCACCAAATCACAAAGACATTTCCTCAACTAGCTTTAGCTCTAATAGCTGGAAACTGGAAACAACCCAGATGTCCCTCAACTGAGGAATGGATAAAGCAGTTGTGGTACATCTACACAATAAAGTACTACTCTGCTATCAGAAACAAGGATATCATGAAATTTGCAGGCAAATGGATGGAACCAGAAAAGATCATCCTGAGTGAGGTAATGGAGACCCAAAAAGACACATGGTATGTACTCACTCAAAAGTGGATATTAGCCATTAAATACAGGACAACCATGCTACAATCCACAGACCCAAAGAAACTAAGTAACAAGGAGGGCACAAGGGATGATCCTTGAATCCCTCTAAGAAGGGGAAATAAAATGGACATCGGAAGTGGATGAAGAGAGGGATCCAGACAGGAATCCAACATTACTGCTATCTGAGAAGCTTTATTCATCAGAAAATGGAAACAGATGCAGAGACCCACAGGTGAAAATCAGGGAGTCTTGAGGAAGAGTCAGGGGAAGGTTTGAAGGGGTTGGGAGAGATCAGGGACACCACAAGGAGACTCCCATGGCCAATTAACTGGGACACATGGAGGCTCATATAGACTGAACTATCAACCAAAGAACATGCATGGAAGAATCCTAGGCACACTACACACATGAAGTGGATGGGCTGCTTGGTATTCAACTGGATCCCCTAACAACTGGAACAGGAACTATCTCTGACTTGGACAAGGTTGCCTCCCACTAGATCCTATTTTCCTAGGAAAGCTGCCTTGTCTTGCCTCAGTTGGAAGAGGAGGCACTTAGTCCTGATATGATTTGATATCCCAGAGAGAGTTGGTACTGGGTTGGGTGGGGAGTATGGGTAAAGGGAATGGCAAATGAAATGTAAAATAAACAAATTAATAAAAAATCTTTACATGTTCAAAAAAAAAGAGTGTGATGGCAGCAGGCATTGGGAGGTGGTGGCAAGAAGATTAGAAGTTCAAGTTCATCGTCAGCTACACAGAGAGCTCAAAGCCAACCTGGCTTACATGAGACCCTGTCTCAAAAATCAGTCAAACAAACATGAAGTTTTAATAAAGGAAAGGAGTCTGAACCCCTTAAATAAAATACTAAATCCAAGCAGTCTTCAGACCCACACATTCTTGCAAGGAGCAAAAGTAAGTCAATGAGTATGTTAGCAATTTTGAGATTAACAAGCTGGGAGTTTCTTAAAGAAAGAACCTCTTCACTGTCACTTGGGATTCAGAAACAAAATACTGCATCCATAATGCTGTGCATCAGGAATTTGGAATTTCTATTTTTGCCACATTTTATATCTTCTAATATGCTTTCCTATGAGTTGCCTGGTTTACAAAACTGAAAACAAAATACCAATTACCAAGAAGTGGAAAATGTTTTGTTGTCAATCAAACAAAATAAAGAGGGTTAAATGTACTTTTATAAACTACGTAATTGAACTCAATTTACAATGATGTCCTGTTAAGTTAGTGCTATCATGTTTAAAGTCACAAAATAAACGAAGTAAGAAATCAATAAGTCAAAATGTCAGTTTCGGGTTTTCCTGTATTTGAAGGCAGTTAAACACAATGTTCAAGCCCATGGGCACAGGTGTCTGCATCTGGAAGTTCAAATCCTGGTTCTTCCACTTGTTAGTTATGTGATAATAGTTCACTCATCTTGACCTCTGGGGCCTCCTATATTAAAGGAGGAAAGGAAAAGGAGGGTTGAGGAGATACGAGAAGGAAGGAGGAGTAGTCAACCTCCAATGGTGAAATGACACACAGTTAATCTGTTTTGAATATAAATACATTTGTATTGATAGTTCTATGTTTGTCTACTGTCATTAAACAAACTTTGAACAATTATTTTCAAGGGAAGAGGCACTGGAATACAAGTCTTAGTCACTTTAGAGAATCCACATACCTCGTGTGGTGTGGTTGAGGAGACTAGATGTGAAACACTTAAGAGGATAATTGGGCCAGTGAGATGGTTCAATGCTCAAAGCTGCTTGCTGCACAAGTTTGGAGACCTGAGTTTCATCCCTGAAACCCATGCAAAAGTAGGAGAGAAGTCTCTCCACGAAATTTTCCTCTGATCTCCACATATTTGCTTTGGTACATGTGCCATCTCCCAAGTCACGAGTGTGCTCATGTCACACACACACACACACACACACACACACACACACACACACACACAC